>CAJNOL010002047.1:8418-40961 GCA_905250125.1 Rotaria sordida | reverse complement strand
ATATTTTATTTTTGCATGAAAAAATATAATATTGTGAATAAAGATAATGCAAAAAAAAGATGTTCAAATGTGATATGGTGAATAAATGAAGAATTTATTTAATAAGACAGAGATCAATGTTTTTTAAAGAATAACAAATATCGTTTTTATCATTTGGTTTGTACATTTTACAGTACTGGTCAAAATTAGAAGGACAAGATAATTTTGATTTCATTCTGTGACGTTGATGGAGAGCTGTATGTAGTCAATTTTGAAGCCAAGTAATTGTTTTGCTGAAAATTCAGTTTTAACATAAGAACTTTTTTGAATCGTTGTTTTTGCTCTCTGATATTTACTGCACAAATTGATGCATTTTGGAGATTTCAACAACGCCTTACAGGGGCATCTGGACACGAAAACAGACTCGGAGTCAAATTCAACTCTGACTCTTTTTTGAGTTCGACTTTATTTCATATCCATAGGTCTTGATAAGATGCCGTTGGAACCTACAAAATACATCGATTTTTACATTAAATAATACACAATAAAACCTATGATTTAAAGAAGTTCTTATGTTAAACCTGGATTTTCGGCAAAAAACGTATTTGATTCCGAAATTAGCATCGTGCAGGTCTCTCGATGGCGAATGCTCAATTAAAATCCAGATAGTGATTTGGACAGTTAATAGAACTCTCTATCAAGATTTTATAGTTGGACTATGTACGGAAGCTTTTCAAGAAACTGAACACGCCGTGGGAGTTCGTTATTAACAGTACCATCGAAAAGAACATCAAATTCTGAACAAAACAAAGGGTCATCATGTTTCTTGTGACCTTTCCTTACCAAGTTATGAGCATCATAAACAACGAAAAAAGAGCGAAATTTATCAAAAAATCTCTAAAAAATATATTTTGTTGGCTTTTTGTGATACTTGTAACTTGGTTAGAGAAGGCCGCAAAAAACGTGGCGATCTATTATTTTATTCAGGATTTTGTGCTCTTGCAGATAGTACTGTTAATAACGAACTAACACAATGCATTAATTTTTTTTTAGAAAACTTCCGCACATAATCCATCTATGAAACGTTGATATATAGCGCATCTGATAGAGAATTTCATTGAATGTCCAAATCACTATTTGAATTCCAGTTAAATACTCGAAATCATAGAATGAAATTAAAATTACCTTGTTCCTATTAGTTGGAGCAACACTATATACGAAAAGACAAGAATATAGGTTTACTCCTATATCTATAAATATTCGCCTATGAAAATATTTGCTAAACAAGTGCTTTCATAAAGCCGAACATATCATATCGACTCGAGTTTTCTTGCATATTACAAATTTATACTTGATAATATACCAATGAGGAAAAAAGCAAAACTTCAATATTCTGAAGTACGAATGTAGTACGGTATTTCACTGTGCTTCGGAAGACTGAAGTCTCGCTTTTCCCTTCCTCTACAATATACACATGAATCGCAGCGTCTATTTAGAATCCCATCGAAATAACTTCCTAGAAATAAACGACGTTATGCAGTAGTTTGTCAGGACGCTGTGATCCGTTTAATAAACAAGAATTATTGCTTTAAGTATTTAAAATAATAACATTATTCATGAAAAGTTTTTTTTTTTTTGTATGAAAAACTTTATCTATCAGAATATTTTCTTAAAATTATCATTAAATTTTGTAAATAAATCTATAAGATAAGTCTGCCATCTTTCAGAATAATTCAATTTGTTTCTACAATCAATATTGAAAACAACCAATCAATATTTCTTCTTCAGCTGATAATCGAATATCTAGTTTTTACATAACTCTTCTTGTTCATTATTTTTTTGATTTCACTTTTTCTTTTTCACATCATTGTGTTATATATTGAAACATGGCAGCTACAGCTGCTGCTGCTGTTCTATCAAGTGGTCGTTTCTATGCATTAATTGGTTTTGAAATTCATGTTAAACTTGCTACACATTCAAAAATGTTTTCATCTTCATCATCAGCTCCAGCACAAACAACAAATAGTCAAGTAACACCATTTGATATGGCTTTACCAGGTTCATTACCATATTTTAATCGTACTTGTCTTGAAGCTGGTATACGAGCAGCTATTGGTCTTAATTGTCAACTAAATAAAATTTCACATTTTGAACGTAAACATTATTTTTATCCTGATTCACCAGCAGGTTATCAAATAACTCAACAAAGATATCCATTTGCATCGAATGGTGTTTTTCATTATCCATTATTAATTAAAAAAGATAAACTTAAATCTTCAACAAAATATAAAGTATTTAAGAAAAAAAAACTCAATAAATAAATAAAATAATTATTTTTATTATATACATCTATATTTTAGTTTGTTGATAATCAAAATTCATTTGTTATAAAACAATGTCGTATAGAACGTATTCAACTTGAACATGATACTGGTCGTAGTATTCATGATGATCATCAAAATCGTACATTAATTGATTTGAATCGTTTTGGTACAGGTCTTATTGAAATAGTTACTAAACCTGATATACAATCAAGTCTTGAAGGTGAATCATTTTTACGTGAATTAAATCGTCTATTAATTAAATATAATATATGTGAACAAAGTGGTCTTGAAACAGCTGTACGTGTTGATGCTAATGTTAGTTTACATCGTATGAATACAAAACCAGATGGTAATCGTATTGAAATAAAAAATCTTGGAAGTTTCATTGATGTACGACAAGCTATTGATTTTGAAATCAAACGACAAGAACAATTATTAACAAATAATTATTCAATTAAAAATGAAACTCGTACATACGATACAAATAAATATCAAACAATACATTTAAGACGTAAAGAAGATCAAATTGATTATCGATTTATGATTGAACCAAATTTACCACCATTATATTTATATGATGATAATGATAAACATATATATGGAAAAAATTTTGTTAATATTGATGATATTAAAAGAAATATACCAATATCACCATTAGATGAAAGAAAACAATATTTAGATAAATATAAAGATTTTCTAACAGCTGAACATTTACATGAATTACTTCGACTTGATATGATTGTAAGTTTTCATATTGAATTATTAAGAAAAAAAAAAGTAGAATAAAAATAGTTTCTAAACAAAAGATTCTTATTGGAAATTTTCAAATATTTTAAATTAAATGAGAATATTTATTAATTTGATTATTTTAAAATTCAAATTTACAAGTTCTTTCATACCATTTCAGGTCAAGAAATACAGGCCGTTTTTGACTTGAAAACTCGGGAAAACGGTAGGAACGTGGAAGCAGGAATTCAGTGACCGACTCTGCTCGGAGCTAGAAAAATTCGATCACTGGACTTCTACTTTCGAGTTTTCTGACAGGAACCGACTGGAAGTTCACAGATCAGTCCACTGGAATCGTTGACCTGGACTTTCAAGTTTCATTAAGGATGGTCATAATGCTCTATGCATTCCTATTCATTCTAACAAGTCAAAAAAGTTTAGAACTTGAAAATATCAAACGATGGAAACATCTCCATTGTTTCTGAACTGTTGACTCCACATTTTGTTTATGAGTAGGTTCCAGTAAGACGAAGCAAATTAAAGAAACTTTCAGGTTGTACGTGGTTAATTGAATATTCAAATGAAATAGTACAATTAAACTATTGTTACTTGTATATTCTCAAATGGTTGAATCTTTTTTTTTCATATACTCATTTAATATAATTACTTGGCGAATGAATATACGAGTACTCATCTTAGGAATTCTCACAATGTTGTTGAAATTTGTTTCCTTTTTTTTTGATCGTTTTTGTAAAATGAAGAAAGATATTCAATTCCTGGTTTTATTTATTGTTCATGGTATCGAAACATAATATGTTTTCATTGTTTCTACATAAATACCATTAACATAAAATAAACTGTGAATTTTTTTCACATGTGTAGCTTGACGTGAATATTATTGATAAATTAAAAAAAGTGTTGCGGCTACTTTTAAGTCTTCGATACCTCATGATTTAGTTTAGTTTGAGATTTAAAAATTGAATATATTGGTGGAGTTTCTTAAATATATTTAATGTCTGAAGTGTTTAAAACTATAAAGAAATGATATTTCCAAGAAAAAATAATAATAATAAAAAGCCTATTGTTTTGATATACATTTGATCGTAACTCAAGAAGCAATGTTAATATAAAAACTTTTTCAAAATAAAATATCTATGTGATAATTTTCTTTTGATACATAGTTTGTAAGGGGAAAATTCAATATTATTAGTTATGAAGAATGAATTCAATTTATAATGATTGATAAAAACTTGACAACAAAAAAAAATAATCAAACTTTTAGTGTATCAGATAAACAGATCTATAATCATTTATTATAAATTCGAGGATGAGAGTCTCCTTTCCATACTCACTATCACCTGGGTCCTCATTCTCACTGTTCAATATTTTTCTCTTCAAAATGTTTCTGCTTTTGTTTTCGACATTTTCCTTTTCTGGATTGTCCATCAAACTTTTAGATATTTTCAAAATCATCTTTTGAAAAAGTGTATATAGATAAATATCATTTTTTTTTGTTTCTAATTTTTATTTTCTAAATAGGATTATTTTCGTGATGTTATGACTCATCTTGATAATAATCATCTTCGTCATATTGCATTAGAAGTTTTATTAAGCGATGTTAAATCAATATCATATGATGGACGTAAAATTCGTAAATTTGCTCAAGCTGTATCACCAATATTATTTGCTGATATAATAAAACATTTAGAAAAACGTATAATAACACGTTTTTCACTTTATACATTATTAACATTATGTAATAAAAGTCGTGATTCAACACGATCATTAAAATCATTTCTTGATGAACATAATATGTATGCAATAAATGATGAAAATGAATTAGAAAAAATTTGTTTAAAAATTCTTGAAGAAAATCCTAAACAAATTGATCGTTATAAAACCAACCCAAAGAAAGCACTTGAACAATTACATACAAGTGTTTGTAAAAAATATCATGGTCGTATACACGATGATTTAGTTAATGATGTATTTAAACGTTTATTAGATAAAAGAATAAAATAAATAAATTAAAATTTAGGTTTATTATTTTTTTTGTGTGTTTTTTTTGCTTTTAGATTTTTAAAATGTTTATTCGATTGAATCGTTTTCGAATTATTTTTCAACGTTATCATTCAACAAAGCCTACACCACATCAACAAGCTATGATGGCACGTGGTCTACCAAAACGAACACCAATTGAAGGTGTTCAACATGTTATTGCTGTTGGTTCAGGCAAAGGTATATGCAACTTATTTCATTCATTCGATGAGGTAATTTTTCATATGAATTCGAGTTTATATCTATTAATTATAAAAATCTTTCTTTAGTCTTCAGTCATATATGAATAAAGTGGTTCCGAACAGAATTTAGGGATGTACAGTTTGAGTTTATTGACCGCCGACTCAGTATAATTAATACACATCGGTGCCAATGTTTACTGAAGCATTGGAATACACCACTCCAAAAACAAAAGGCATACTATGATAGAGTTGGTATCTCAATGTTACAGGAAACACACGTGTCAGTGTAGTCAGTGAACCTTGTATCGGTGAATCACTAGTCAGTATCTACAATGACCTGAGCTTTGGTTGAAAGAGTAGAGTGTGAATGTAGGTCTGCGGGTACATGAAGAGTAGAGCAACACCCACATCTACAACTATTCGATACCTGAAAACAGGAAACTAAATGGTTGACAGCATTGCAAAATCGAATAAACATTTTGTATAATCGATATAATGACTATCTCATTATATCATCTGTCCTTCTCAATGATTGGTCTTTAGTTGTAGCAAAAAAATTACGGTTATTCAATAACAGCATGACTTAACTTTGATAAACTAAAATATAAAACCTTTTTTGCTTGTCTTCCAATCTTTCTTTTTTAATTGTAAATATTTGATTCAAATCAGAAATTTTCACTCCACTTTTCAGTAAATTTACTGTCGATCTTTTTATTTTCGAGATTTATACTTCCGACCAAACTAAGAGAAACTGTCTTTATACTAATACTGCATGTTCCTAGACTTGCATCTTGAATAAATATAATAATTCCTTTTTTAGATTTTTGTTTTGATATAATTTCTATTATTGAATTCTTTTTTTTTCAAGGTGGCGTTGGTAAATCTTCTATAAGTGTTAATATAGCTCTTGCATTATCTCGTTTATCTTATCGAGTTGGAATATTGGATGCAGATATATTCGGTCCATCAATTCCAACATTACTCAATTTACGTAATCATAAAGCAACAACAATAACAAAAACAAATCTTATTGAACCATTAATTAATTTCAATTTAAAATGTATGTCAATAGGATTTTTAACTAAATCTGATGGAGCTATTGTATGGCGTGGTCTTATGGTAATGCAAGCTATTGAAAAACTTCTTCGACAAGTTGCTTGGTCTCCATTAGATTATTTAATTATTGATTTACCACCAGGTACAGGTGATGTACAATTATCTATAGCACAGCTAATTCCATTATCTGGTGTTATTATGGTAACAACACCACAAGAACTTTCATTAGTTGATGTACGAAAAGCAATTGAAATGTTTCGTCTTGTTCATGTACCTATAATTGGTATTGTAGAAAATTTTTCAACATATTTTTGTTCAAAATGTGGTCATGAGGAAAAAATTTTCGGTGAAAATGGTGGTCAATTATTAGCAAATGAATTTCATTTAAATATTCTTCAATCATTACCTATTGATATACATTTTCGACGAGCATGTGATGAAGGTCATCCAATTATACAAGAAAATGAAACAATGTTATGCTCAAAATTTAATAATCTAGCAAAACAAATAATTGAATTTATACATACAAAACAAACTACAACAATAGAATAACTAAAAAATAAAACTTCATTCAATTATTTTAATATTTTTTGTATTGAACATAAAGCATAATGGATTTCTTTTTTGATTTTTATGTCTATATGATTGAAAAAGTCAATTTCTATTGCTCTTATTCAAATTAGTAACGAACACGCTATCATATGAAAAGAAAAATAAATTGTTAAAAGTTATTAGTAAACAGACTAGTCCCATTAAATGACTATTATGATGGTACATGCTGATTATCATTACTTTATTGTCTTGCCCTTCGATGTTTTGCTTCAATGAACATTTACTAAGTAGTATAAAATATATTGTAAAGAGTGTATAAAGAAATATATGTTTGGAGCCTAAAACCTTGATGGCTCATATATTTTAATATTCAAGAGAAAACGATAAACTACAAATAGACATATTCGTTTTTTCTACTATAAATTAGTTTAAATAAAATGTCTTTCCTCAGAAATCTTTTTGGTACAGACTCTGCCCAAGATAATCTTCGAATTATAATAACTCGTCATGGTGAACGTGCTGATGTAGCATTAGGACCACATTGGTTTGCAAGATTACAAAGCAATGGTGCTCGTCGATCTCGAATATCATATTTAGCACATCGACCAGATTATAATGAATGGGAATTTGATCCACCATTAACGAATCATGGTGAACGTCAAGGTCAATTAACTGGTCGAAAATTACTTAAACTTGGATATCCAATTGATTATTGTTATTCATCACCTGCTTATCGATCAATACAAACAGCAACTAAAATTCTTGAAAGTCAAGGACAAAAAGCTGTACCAATTAATATTGAACCTGGTACGATGAAAACAAAAGACAATCTATATTTTTTATGTTATAGGAGAAATTTAAAATTATGAAGTATGAATGTGTAAGGTCAAGCAAAGTCTCACACTTCTCACATCCATAGATTTTATTTGTCGTAGAAGAGATTAAAACTTTAATTTTCCTGTAGAGGAATTTTAAATTGTCATTGATTTTAATTTCTCCTGTAACATATATATATATTTTCTTGTGAAAAGAAAATCTTTTTTGTTTTTTGAAGGTCTATTCGAATGTCCGTCATGGTATTTCGGTGCACCACTTTCATTTGTACCACCTGAATATTTAGCAATGGATAGACATTTTAATATAAATTCATCTTATGCACCATTTTATGATACTGTTAATGCAACAGAAGATGAAGGAAATTATTATAAACGTTCACGTCGTCTTATTGATGCAATTGTTAAATCACATAAAAATCAAGGCGGTACTATTTTATTATCTGGACATGCTGCTTCAATTGAAGTAATAACACGTGGTATGCTTGGTCTTTCTGCACGACCTGAACGTCTTCAATATGAAGCTGGTAGGGTTAATTTTTGTAATTTTGCTATTCTTGAACGTGATGCAAGTACACGTCAATGGCATGTACATTCACCATTATCAAACGAAAATTATTATGGTGAATATGAACACATTCAAAATACAATACCACTTCATCATGCTACTTCACAATATATAGGACGAAATCATTCAAGAAGATCATCATTCTATTCAGGATTTTATCCATATAGTGACAGATTGTATCATTATTATTAATATCATGAATTGTGTAATTTTTTTTCTTTTTTTTTTAAATAGTTTTTAAAAGAAAAAAAAAGCACAAACATATCTATATTTCAAAAAAGATTCAATCCTCCACAAATCGAACACATGCACACACATACACACATTGATATATATATATATATATAAAAGAAAAAAAAAGAACATATCATGCAACTGTACAATGAACTGCGCTCTAGGAAAAAAAAAGCAAGAACTTCCGTCATAAATGCAATTGGCTTGGTTGAAAACTTTTTTTGTTTGTTTTTTCGTTTTGATTTTTGAACAATACGCAAACAACAACGAAATAGAAAAAGAAAACAACCAACAACATTGACTGACTGAATTCGTGAACATATATATATTCTTTTTAAAAAACAAAAAAAGAAAAAAGAAAGATGACTGTTCTCAACAGTATATACATATTAAATTTAATTTCACATTTTTGTTTCTTCAATCTCTTGATCTCCATTTTGTGCTATTTCATATCGACTTCTATCATTATATATATGTGCATGATTTGCGCCTTGAGCGATCATTAAAAAGATCTAGATTAAATTTCATTAATAAGAAAAAAAAAATAAATTAATCATAATCATAATCATACCAAACTAATTATAATTAATACACATGATGCTGTTGTAACAATACTTAAACTGAAATAATCACGATAAGACTAAAAATAGAAAAAAGCAAACATATTTTTTAATTTTCCTATATTCTTCTTTGCTTTCAAACTCTTAGTTTTTTTTCTTATGTTTTATAAGCATAATTTAAAATTATATAAATAGGCACAAGCAACGAATATAATAACCAAGCTAAGCCTTTAAAAAAAAAACATATCTTTATTTTGTTGAGGAAAAAGTGTGAGAAAGTGCAAGGAATATGTAAGAAAAAAAATATATCACAGAAAAATAACAATCATAAAGCTAGTCATCAAAATATGTTGGAGAGAGAAAGAGAGAGAGAGCATAGGGGGTATGATAAGGGGCATCATGTAAATGTTTATTTGTGAAAGATGAATGATACTTAACAGGCTCGAGTTCAATGTCAATAATAGATATGCCTTTTTCAGATTGATCTTCCAGTCGTATTGACTGGAGATATCAAATATAAGATTTAATAAAGTCTTTTTAAATACTTACTGGATGACAAATATCTGCAAGTTTAAATTGAGTTGGTTTTTCATCCAATCGATGTGCATGTTGATTAATTTCATTTAAAACTAAAATATTCAAAAAAATTAAAAAAAAAACCAAAATATCACATATTTATAAACTACTTACTGTTTACAAAACTACCTCCAGCAGTACCATAACGATTACTACATACAACAAAATAGATATACAAAAGACCATATAATGGAATAAATGTTAAACAAGCAACACTAAACCATGATAGTGTTAAAAGAAATGTTATAAATAAAACCTATAATTAAACGAAAAAAGAAAATGAAATAAAACATACGTTTTGTTTTTTTTTTCTTTATACTTACGAGACCATTTAAAATTCTTGCGCATAAATTTTTTCGATAACCCCAAAAATATTTTTTACGAGTTTTTCCACTTAAAATACTTGCTAAAAGAACAGAACATATACCAAAAACAAATGTTATGGCAATACCACATCCAACGATAAGTCGACTGAAATGTAAGCTTTGAATGCAAAAAAAACAAGAATTCAATAAGATGATTTTATTTTTTTTTTGTCTTATATACCATTTTTTACATGACCATTTTTCACTATTTTGAACTCTATGTATGGTATATAGAGTTGACATTGTAAAAAGAACACATCCAATCATTAAGATAAGAAAAGAAAGAAGAGACGGAAATGGAGTTTTATAAAACATAATGAATTTATCAAACTTGTCTAGAAAACAAAGAAAAAAGACTATCAATGATAATGTGTGACTATATTTATTTGTTTTATAAGTAAAAAGAATAATGAAACACTTTGTTTCCGATTATATAATAGAGTATGATGATGACGATAGTTGAACATTCTAGGGAAAAAAAAGGAAAGAGTATTATACGATTGATAGACATGCATATGCGTGTGTATATAGTAACACCGTCATGCATTACGCAAAAGAAAAATAGGAAGAGTAACTTCTCTCTCTCTCTCTCCCTTTCTGATACTCTAGTAGAAATAACTTTCAGCTGTAGTTCAATTATGTTTTTCTTCTCTCTGGCGCTTTGCTTTTGTTTTAATATAATGATAAGATAGATCGATTACATATCGAAGTCAACTTCAAAAAAAAAAAAAGAAAAATTCAAGACTAATCTATAGGGAATCTATACTTCATGGTAGAGTGATGATGCTAGTATATGCAAATAACTGTATGTGAATGTATTGACACGTTTGAGGGATCAATGGGATCACATACATACAGTCTAGTATTCCCATCAATTGTGATGCAATAGATATTTCTCTTTTCTCTCTATATTTCATTCATCAACTCAAACAGGAACTTACATATGACATTGATTCGTATGGGACACACAAGCTTGATTTATATTCATAGACCGGCGACGACATATAAACATGGAAGATCATTAGAATGACCAACACTATACAAGTGAAATGAGCTGATATAAAATTATATATATGATTGATTTATTCAATATAAAAGCACAATCTCTTTATTTAGCTCTCATAATTTGCTTCTTTTTTTCTTCTTCTTCTTCATCTCATATACTACGACAATGATCAGATGCTGCTAATAGTAGTACTACTATTCCTACTATTATTACTACTAATGATGACGGTTATAAAGCGTATATACACACGAACTAGCAAATAAACATGCTATTTGCATAAATTAATAACGGGTTAGCATGAATAATAATCAAGGTTAGAAGCAGAAAAGAAGAAGAAGAAGAAAAAGAAATGAAAATAGAAGAATAGTCGACTACCCTTAGGATATTTACCGATCATTTTTATCATTCGATAGATAGATATCGACAAATCATTAGTTCACATCAGAAAAAGATTAGAACTCTTATAATGTTCAATGCACCAGTTGTAGAAGAAAGAGACATACATTTCTGTATTTCGAATAGAAAAAAAATGTGCACATATATACGTACTGTTGTTCGAGTCAGACAGAATGATTATTTTAATGATAACAGCCTATTTTCGAGACGTACTTTAAATCATAAAAGCCCTCATAACAATTTCTTATCTAACTGACTGGCAGCGAATTATGATAGAAGGACAACGACGTCTTGCATCTCGAACAAACATCAAGGACGATATGATTGTCTGACCAAATCTAAGTTTCATATTCTTGTTTTTTTTTTCTTCTTTGCTTCTCTCTTTCTCTCATGTGCATAGAGAGCTAACTCATGATGCAATGATCTATAGCATTTGAAGTACATACATTCAAAAGGTCATGTTAATAAGTATGTGAACGCAGTTGCTATCCTCACTTACGGAACTTTGTGTGATGTTATGAATAGTAGTGTCAAGATCTTTTTAGTGATGACAGCGGAAATCGTATTAAAACGGCTATCATAGTCGGGATTGTTTTGAATAGCCGTATGTGGATCAAGCTTGTCATTGCCGTCCTCATCTATTTGTCATATTCGATCTAAAAAATGAGTGAAGAAGAGAAAAAAAAACTGACTCAAAGAGAAAAGAATACGATGGGAGGGAATGGGAAAAATCTCTCTTATGTCGTTGCCATTATTTTTCTTCTCTATTTTTTTTTTGTTGCGGTTCAACATAGAAAGATGCACTGAGCAATGAATGCAACAAGAAACGACAAAGAACAAATTAGACGGATTTTCAATGAATTGTATAGAAGAGAAGCATCGTCATTCCTTAGTTGTTCTTATTCAACGATCATTTTTTTTCTTTTTTTTTCTTTTTCCTCATTTCTTATCGAAGCAAACAAACTAGGAAAACGATTTCTCAAGAAAGAAAAATCGACAAATGTGTAGACAAGTTTTCTAACAGAGTAGTTGAAGCTATATACCATCAAGGAAAAAAAAGAAAAATTGTCGAGGTCTTTTACTCCCTCAAGCAATTGTACTCTAGTAACATAATTTTATAATGACATCCATAAATAATAATAACAACATATGAACATCCGCTTCGGTTGTTTTTTCAATAGATAAACCTTACCTTTTTCCTTGTTTAACTTATGTGAAAATGATATTTTTTCTCGCACTTACCTTCTTTTCTTTTCCTTTTTTTTTGTTATACAGACATCTGCACTGGAGTTCAACTTTTACACACCAAAAAAAGTGACACTTTTCTTGGCTTCCTTTTTTTTTTTACGTACTCGTTAATGCGGTGAACTATTTTTTTCTCTCGTGTTCTTTCACTTCGCTTTTGTCCCATCCTAATTCATTCTATCAATATAAAAAAAAAAGGACGAGGGAGAAAGGCCGATGCCTCTACTACTAAGAGTTACATATATGCATGCTCTTGTAGAAGACAAAGAAGAAAAGAATGACCTGATTCTTATTCTTTATATATATATATATATATATGGCCTCAGTCATTTTATTACATACCTTCCGGAATGATGGGAAAAGAACAGAAGGAAATTCATTATTGTTCTATTCAATTTAATAACATTTATCTTTGTATTGTATTAGTCGAAAAAAAAATTATCATTAATTTTCTTTTCTTTTCTTTTTCTACATTGAGAAACTTTTTATTTCACATAAAGTATCAGACATTAAAAAGTAAAAAGTGAAGAAAGTTAAATAAATGGACGGTAGACATCATTTGTTAGTAAAGAGAATTAAAGAAAAAAAAGCAGACAAAAACGATATTCAGAACATTTGATTATTCTATAGTATCATTGTTAAATTCTTTAGAAGATATAATTGATATAATCATCTTTGTATTCTTATGAAATGGAATTTCATATTTTAATGGAAGTGTATGTTCGTCCTACATAAGAAAAACAAAAAGATTTTTTATTTTCTAATTTAAATAACATAATGGTTTTACTTTGAGATTAGTTATATGTGACATACGATCTGTACATAGATCAATTTGATCAGGCAAAAGTAGTATTTGTGCTTCACGAATACCTAAAACCATAATTTGTTGATTTGAATTAACCATAATTCCTTGATTATTAGCATCCATTGAAATAAAACAAATTGATTGATCATTTAAAGAATCAAATACAAACCATTTACCACGACGTAATCGTGTTCTATTCATAGATGTATATTTAATATAAATATTTCAAGAGAAAATAATAATTTTTTTTACCGAAGAATTTTAATAAATATTTTTGCTGCATCTAAATCAAATGTGAGATCAATTGAAGAGATTGGACGAAAATTTGTATCATTCGCTGAAACAGATCTAAATTAAAAAAACCAATATAAATAAATTTACATGTATTATTATAGGATGTATATTTAATATGTATGACATACTCAGCATTCCAAGCACATCTGGCAAGTACTCGACCAAGTTGCGAGCCTTCTTTTTCAATTTTTTCTCGAGTCAGTTGTTTAGCATTTGGTATAATATCAAAAACTGATTCTTGACGTGTCATATCTGTTACCAAAAGAGATCCACCTGTTCTATAGAATGTGACAACAAAAGAAAAAAAATAATGATTTTTAATATAGAATTATTTTTCTGTTACTTTCGACTTGTACTAAATAAATCAATTATTTGTGCAACATTACATTCTTGTGCTGCTTCAAGTTCATTTTCAAAACAGCCAACAAGCTAATTTTAAAGTAAAAGAATATATTTAAGTCTAAAAAATAGGAAAGAATCAAAAGAATTTCATATACTTGTAAAAATTCTACTGAACCAAGATTAGTTCGAAAAGATTTTAATTGTCGATCATTAGTTATTAGTAAATCATGTATACGAGTATCACCATTAGATGAATATAAATTAGGTAAAACATGTCCAAATGGTATATGATGACCAGCATGAAATTGTGTACCTGTTTTAAAAACATATTTAGCTAAATATTGCAATAATTTACATGGCCATAATGGAATATCTTGAACAGAGTTACTAATTTCTGCAGGTTTACGTAAACGAAATGTTAATTCAAAACCATAACCAGAAATTAGATTAGGATCATCTTTAGATGAAACTCTAGAACCATAGAAAATTTGTTTTTTGTTTCGATTGTTTATGATAAAAATGTAGACATCAAAAAATTACTTATGTACTCGATTATCGCCATGAAGATCACTGAAGCCAAATGTAACGTAATGCCAATGAGCAGGTGATGTTTCATTACCTTGATTATGATAAATTGATATATAATCTAAGCATTCCGATCCACCAAGCCTAAAAAAAATCGATCAATAAATTCAAATAATCATTATTATTATCTCGAACAGCTGTACCAATATTTAACTACACTTGCTGCTTGAGTTGGATTCAATTGATCAGGATAAATTTTTGAACATGTTTGTACAATAGCATCAAGTCCTACATATGATCTATTACTGGCTTCCGTCATCTGTAAAAATAATATTTACATGTCTACATTAATACACAAAAAAAAAATATAAACTACGCATTTTATTTTATTCGAACCATCAGAGAAAAAAATGAAAAATGAAACCAAAAGATAAAATACAAATCAGAAATAATAGAAAAAGAACGTTGAGAAATATCAAATAAATCAAATCGGGGTGGGCAGAAGGAGAACAAGAAAAAAGTAAAGAACGAAATAATTGTACACGTACGTATATGTCTAAAAGATAAATAAACGTGTACCAATATGATGAATGAAAAAAATCGAAAGAAAAAAAGTTTTCTCAAGGATTTTTCTACAATAAAATCGACAATTTCCTATATATGTAAATACACCTTTGCAATGATTAACCTACAGAAGAACAAGAAAAGAAAGGAAAAACAAGCTATAACCGAGATGATAACCCTATCGTTTTTTTTTATAACTCCACATACATATTAAAAAAAAAGAAAACAACAACAGTAAAACTATACAAATGTTGCCCTTAATCTCCAAGAAAGAAAGAAAAAAAAACGAAAACTTTCAGGTATATATATGCTTCTGCTCTTACTACTCATTCTGTAGAAGCATTTTTATGACAGCTTCAAGTCTACTTTACGTAAACAAAACGTCATGCACACGCACTTATACAATAATAATCATGCCTATCTATGTTGAAACAAAACAAACAAGAATAAAAAACGAGAGAACTATATACAAAATCTTTCCTACTCACACAAAAAATGCGATATACTTCTCACTGTTCATTCAAATGATCAAAATGTATTAAGAATGCGCATATACATATATATGTTTTGTATAGATAAAGGATTCGCCTAGAGGTTCCAAAAAAAAAAAAATATTATCAGAAAAAAAAATCCAATGAAAATGATCGACACAAAAATAATAACTCTATCATCTGTATAACAATAAATCTTTGTGAATGTAAAAAACCAAAAACGAAAAAAGAAATATAGAATAATAATAATAATAATAATAATGTCTAATGTTTAGAAGATGAAGATACTAAAACATGTTTGCCAGATTGATGTTTATGATGTCGTTGACGAGGTGATGAAGATGATATTGTTGTTGTTGTTGAAGTTCCAGTAGTTGTTGTAGTAGTTGTAATTTCTGATGAAATTTGTTGAGTATTATTTGATTTAGTTTGTTCAATCTACAAATACACAAAACAGAATAATATAAAGGAATAATATAAAATTTACAATTGAAAGTTTTGATAATTCTTGTTGAAGACGTGATTGTAATAATCTAACATCATCAAGTGTTAATTGCATTAAATCATTATCACTTGGTAATAAACGCATATTATGTATAAGTAATTGACGCATTTGTTCAATTTGATGAAGTGCATCATCACGTTGTTGTATTGCACGATTTTTTTCTTGTTCAAGTTGAATAACTAATCGATGATTATCTTCAGCTTCACGACGCCAATGATCAGATGACTATATTTACAAGAACAAAACAAAAAGAAAAACAAATAGTTTAATTAATTTTTTAATTCGTTTTTTTTTTATTTAAACCTCTTTTTCTGTCATTGCTAATGTTTGCATTTGTAATACACGATTTCGCATTAAATCTATTTCAGTTGAAGATGACGAAGGAGATAATGAATTATTACTAGTTGTACTAACACGTTGAAATATTAATTGTGGGGATGTTGATGGTAAATGATGAGATGATATTGGTAAATCTTGACTAAAACCAGCCATTTTATATAATTCACCAGGACGATAATTACCACCACTTGATGTTGATGGTTCAGGAAATGGAGTATCAATAGGCTAAAGATTTAGTAAATAGCTTCTATTTCGATATAATTAGTTCGAGATTATTTAATTGATGAGAGAAGAGAGAAGTCTATGATAATATTTAGAAAATTATTAAGAGTTATCTCATAACGAGTATTCTAATTGTTGAAATCGACGTATGATTGGACTGTTATTCACTGTAATTCGTCAGCTCATGTTACAGGTTGATTTTTTCGCTAGTAACTGATCATTCTTTATCATACTGCTTTCATCGGTTTATAAGCTTACAGAAAACAACGACGTAATGATACTGATTTTTGCAGTTTTATATCGTTCACAATGCCAACTATCACTTTTTTATAGGCACATATGAAGCAAGATTTTGGTAATTGGTTCTAGTTAAACGAGATGGATAGGAGATTTCTAAATTGAAAAATCAAGGTCAATTATTCCAGCACTCGAATCCATGCGTTCCGACGAGAACTTGCAGGAAAAGGCTCGCTGGCGGTCAAAAAATGGTAGAAACTTGGAAGCGGGAATCCGGTGATCATATTCAATTGCCAGCTCTGTCCGGAACTGGATAAATCCGATCACTGAATCTGATGAACGGATCTCTACTTTCAAGTTCTTACCATTTTTCGGTTGTACCTCATTCACCTGGGAACAGCAAAGTAAATGATTGTTTTTGTTTATATACATATTCACAACTGTGAACAAACTTTGAAAGTTTTTAACAATTAAAATATAAAATTATTATCACTTTTCAATGTGTGATTTCTTAAAAACTAAATGTCTCTGAAATAATATTCTACATTGAATGAATAACAGTAAGCTTCGTTCAATAATGGCAAACTCCAGTTATTCTATAGTGTTGTGGTCTGCAAAGTTTTCAAGAATTTCGTATGTTGATCAATCTTTTTAATTATTATTTTTCAATAGATTGTTCACAAAGAAGAAAGAATATAAAACATCATTTGAAACTCAATTCTCAATAATATTCAGAACAAAAACTCTAGAAAAAACGAATCACATGTTTGCGAAAAAAAGCATCTATTAATTTTCTATTCCAATTCAACATGTAACTTCAACTATCTTCATCAGTATATTCTAAGTAAGCTTTTGCATGAATTAAGTGTTTTTTATAATAAGGTTAACACGTTATATAAAATCCCACTAATTATATTTGCATACTAATGATAGAAGCTTTTCAGATACTCTTCTTCCGACGCTACATACTATTCTATTAATAACTCGAGAACAATTTCCATTTATCTATTTTACAGAAATTTCTGTAAGATCTTTTAGTACTCGAAAAAAGTTGTATTTTTGAATTCTGTCTTGAAAATATTTCCATTAAAGTTATGCCATCTATTAACCTAAACAGTGGAGTTCAGAATTTTTAAATATCTTTTCTTCGAGATTTGAGCTTTTCAAATTATTTTTATATTGTACGATATCCTTGGAAAATCACCTATTCTTTGAAAAGTTTAAATCTTGAAGACAGAAAGTCTAAAAACTCTTTTTAGACTAATGGATAAGCGCCTTTTACATGCAGCTCATTTCAGAGCAAAGTTGAACAGTACAATTTTTTCGAACATTTTGATTCTACAAGAGTCTCTGTAAAATACACATAAGCACAAACGACAAGTATAAAATCATTGACATCGGCAGAAAACATTCGAGTAAGTTCTCCTTATCAGTCTCCATTACAGGTCTCATATAACCAATTTTTTTTTGCTGATAATAACATACCGATTCTAAAGGTCCATCAAATAATTGATTAGGTGCATCGAATGGTGATTTAGCTGATGATGCTTGTGAAAAATGTTCATTTGTAAATGAATGTGGAATATTAACTGGTCTTGTCATTGGATTTGTTGTTGTAGTTGATAATGACGATATTGTTGTTAAATGTGTTGGTGATGTATTATTTGTTGCTGGTGTTGTTGAACGTTCGAAACTTTCAATATCATCATCAATTAATAAAAGTGAATTATTTTGTTGATTTGTTGCTGCTTTATCAAATTCATCTTCATTAACATTATCTAATCCAAGAGCTGTTAACGACGAACCAATTAAATTTTTAACATCAATTGGTGATGATCGATAATCAGATAATTTTTTATTCTCATTATAATTGTCATTAAAAGTTGTTAAATAATTTGATGGTAGTGGTGGTGATCTTACTTGTTGTTCAGGTGATATTGAATGCATATGTGCATTTATTGATGATAAAAGATTTGATGCTGCAAGTGATGATAAAAAAGATGATGGTGGAGGATATGAATGACTAGCAGCAAGTGCAGCAGCTGATAAAAGAAATTGATCATTAAGAAATGACGATGTTGATGGTAATTGTGATGTTGGATGATAATGATGAAAAAGATGTTGTTGTGATGATGATGGAGAAGGTTGAGAAATCATTTCGTGAATTGTAAATGAACCACTACCAGAATTATTTGTTAATAATGACTAAACATAAAAAATTTATAATGAATTAAAAAAGAATAAAAAGAAAAAACCAAAATGCGTTTACATGTCTATCGGCTAAATGTTGTTCGAATGTTTTCATCATAGTACCAGGATATGATCCAACTTCAAATACAGATGTTTGAGAAGATTTTTTTGGAATGTTTCTTGTTGATAGTAATATCTTTAAGATTCGAACAAAAAAATAAAATATATTATAAAAGATTAATATAATAACTAACTTACATTAGTATCATCAACTTCTTTATCTTCAGGTATTGGTATAAAAGACGATAAAGGTAATTCACTTGTATAATGAAGATCAAAATCTCTGTATGATTTTAATTCTTCTACAAAAAAGAATTATTCACATTTAATTTAATTGATTGTTTTGTTTTTTTCATATTTCAGTTCTTATTCATTTAATTAACCGAATATGATAAAACCTTATTTATGTCTATGAATATTTATTAATAAATCTATTCCACTAAATGTTCATTATTGGAAAGAAAGTTTACCAAAAAAAAAACAATTCATTTAGAATGTTTTACAACATTCAATCGGTTTCATTATTTTTAGTTTACTTGGATATTTTTAAATTTACAGAATTCTTAAATGATAAACAATAATTTCAACGTTATCAAAATGAATAACCTCAAATTTATAAAAATAACCCAAAGATACATACATTCAACTATTTGTTCTTGAAGGCCAACGGTACAGCTAGTGATATAACTAGCATATCGATATGATCGAACATCGATATAACATTAGTATGCCTACAATTATGTTTTTCGAAGAAATATGTAGTGTGTATAAGGTTTAAGTTGAAATTTTATGGTTTCCCGTCCCTTCCATGGCAGAGAGAACAGAAGAGAAGGCCAATGATCGTTGGGTAGGTTTTCTTAACAACCGAGGACAACAGTCTTCAGACTCTCTCCTCAAAGTTTCCTAACAAAGGCAATAAGCACTGAACGATCACTAACAACAAGACTTAGACTATTCTAGAAATTCCAAAGTCTTGCTCGAAATTTCAATGACTAGAATACATTTATCAACATTTTAAATAGAGCAAATAAAAAAAATTATACTCAGAATGTCAAGGAATGATGGGTAGTCATGCACTCATTTGTTACAGTCGTCATATGATCAACATAACAAAGCGTGAACTGAACAAGTTATAACTTTAGGAAACAATCAATTTCAGGGTTTCTCAGTTTAGTACGTTGAGACCTGATGTAGACGTAATGAATATGTATAACGCAGTTATTTGTCAGTTAAATCGATGGTTAGAATAATAATAATGCCTAAACAGAATACGAAAATGAAAAACAACACGGCAAACAAAAAATAGAGCACTAGTAAAAAAGAAAGAAAATAAATACAACAGATCATTTCTCTAGAAATTGATTATTCTTGAAAATCAACTATAGTGTGCTAGAAATTGTTTACTTAACGTATTTTACATTATTCTAGTGAGGTTAAAGAACACATATGAATTCTACATTTTATTCCCAGAGGAGTTTTATCGACAAGTTTTTCTTTTTCTATCAAACATTACTATAAAATTTTCGAACAGATAAATTCAGAAGTAATTCATAAAGAGAAGCATTCGTTTAAAATTAATACATACGTTCAATATGTGCAAAAGCACAAAATGGTCCACGTGGACAATATCCAGTTACAGAAACATCATTACATTTAGTTGATTTATAAATCTTTAAAATAATAATATGAAAAATAAAATATTCGATTTCTATTTAAAGCAAACCTCTGGATGAAATTGTTGTTCGGTACGTGTATGACAATATTTACAACTATCACCAGCGTCACATACAGTTGGATCAATCCATTCATCACTTTGTTTAACATGTGGACACGGTGTTGATCTATATAATGTGGTTTTTTTTTTTTTTGAAAATTATTAGAATAAAATTTTCTTTTGATGAATTACTTGTATTTAAATATTGATGGATTACGTCGACGGTCACGAGGATTATGATATTGTGGACAAGCATAACCTTGTCGACATAAACGTGGTGGACGTTTACATGGTTCTGTTTTATAATTTGCAAGAACATAATGTGAATCTAAATGAGTTTTAAGATTTTTTTTTCTTTACATATATATTGAATTAATTTTTAATTTTTGATTTTTTTCTTACCACTCCATTTAGGATCATCATTTAAAGCTCGTTCATTTTCTAAACTAATACATAAACGTGCAAGTCTTTCTAAAGCTAAATCACTATTTTGTATTTCTCGACTATCAAGAACCGGTTGTCGTAAATCATTTGCACCATGAGCATATGAACAATGTGGACCATTTTTAAGACAATGTCCTTTAGCATCAGATTCATGTGTACATAAACCTGTTTTATAATAACGTAAATGATAACGTTTTTCTGTATCATTTGCATTTCGATGTAAAAGTGGACAACTAGAATGAATATTTTATTAAGAAAAATGTAAAAAATTCATTAACTTATTAAACATACTCATCACCATTCGAACAAATACCACTTTGTTCATCATAATCATTACAATAAAAATCAGGATCATATGAAAATGTTCCGTCCTTTCGTCGAAATGGACGACGACGACGTTGATTTTGAAAATGCCAATAGAAACATGAAAAAGGACGATGTCTATCAATTAAAATATTAAAAAGAAAAAAATTAAATAAATAATTAATAAGTTTTTTTTTGTTACTGTGTGCATTTATGTTGAAGAAATAATTGACATTGTTCAACACGAAAATCACGTAAATAACTGTAAAGAAATAAGAATTTTAATGTTCAGTAAAATTAAATAATTTTTTTATTATTGATCATATACTTTAAATGTGAACTTTTTTCTATTAAAGCAAGTTGTTGTGGATCATTAGCCATAATAAGTTTAAACTTTACATGAATATATAAGGCCTAGAAATATTGTTTTGATCATTAATGAAAATTTCTCACATGATTTGTTCTTTTTTTTTTCTTCCTTCTTTTTACGTATCAGATGAGGGTTAACCTTTCTTTTTTTCTTTCTACGCTGTTTTTTTTTTTGTTGTTATTTTTTATTTATTTGTTGACAGTCAGGTGATATAAATAACCATCCAATAGAATTCAGTAAATCAACCACAATCAATAGACAATAGAGGACGCTGATTTCTATAAGTGATCAAACTTTAGAAATAATATATTAATGATTAGATGTTTTTTCATTGAATGTATTTAATGAATTTTCAATAAGGTTTGTGATGCTGTTGATAAGTAAATTAACACTATTTGAATCATATGGAACAGAGAAAAATCGATTTTAAATATATCTTATATGAATCTTCTTTTTTATTATTTGAGATAAGTTTCGTCCTCAATAACTCAATCAGAAGAAAGAAACAAGAAATTCATTTTTTTTATGATGGTTTTCAAGGTAATTAGTTATTTTGTCTGAATTTCTTTTGTCTAATCATTAACTGAATATCTTTTTTTCCAATTTAATTTTTTCTATATTGTTTTATTTCATGTGAAAATTTTTTTTTCATACTCTTTTACAAACGTTCCATAACAGTTCTTCTTTTTTTGTTTTACTTAAAATAAAGTTTTCTCCGACATATAATATAACTGCAAGGATATAAATCAATAGAAAAAAAAACCTATTTCAATTGATTTTTTTTCTCAAATCTCATTTATATTTGTTTACTAAATAAATATTAGGTTAAAAAGAAACATGATTACATAGAACATGATTCTCTTTGTCTAAAAGTTCACTAGAATCGATTATATGATTATCATTGTATTTAGTTTCTAATCAAAAGAATAATTATTTGATTACTAATTAAATCTGTTTTATATTTGAATAAATATAGTTTATACACCAAAGGCAAAAAAAACACTTTAAGATTGTAAAAATTGTGCAATTTTAATCGATTTTTCTGCTTCGTTGATTATTTGTCGATGTTCGATTTGATTGCTATGACGTAAATCATCTAAAATTGCTTTAGACATTTGATGAATTCGACCAAGATTATTCGACAATGCAAACTATAAACATCAAATATATTTTAGAAAAGAAAAACTAAATTATTATTATTATTATTATTGTTTTTTTTCTTCTTACTTGAATAAGTGTTTCAATACAACCTGAATAAATAATTTGATCATAAATAATCATTTGAAGTTTTTCATTTTGTTGTCGAGAAAAAACAAATAATGTTGTTATAAATAATTCATTACGTTCAGATATTGTTCGCATTTGAAAAAATAATTTTCCTATTTTATATACACTTCGATGTTCACATAATATTATTAAATTATTCGACGATAAAGCTAAATTACGTATAAGACCAATACATGCTTTAAGTAAAGACCAATTATTCTCTTTTGTATGAAGATATTTTATAAGATATGGTATTGCATGACTTATTCGAATATATTCACGTGCTTGATTTGCTAATGGACATTTACCAGTTAGATGTCGAAGAGTACATATCTATTATGAAAAAAAAGAAATATCTTATTTATGACGAGTTGTTTTTTTTTTCTATTAGAGATTTCTATGCTCTAAATATAAGAATGTGTCATGTACTCTAAGTAACTCGCGAATGTAAAGAAATTAATTATATTCTAGCACAAAGAAGTATCGAGGAAGACAAACTATACTGCAAAAGATTTGTATGATTTTTGACAGTGAATATTATACTTGTTAGAATTGATCCAATATTGCAAAAATAACTTGCTTTTTCAAGACTTCTAAAATGATTTGATAATTATATAAATAGTACATATTATTAATTTTTAAGAACTAATTAAACAGATTTGATATTAAGGATATTACCTTCTTTTTTGCCCATTTCTAGTTCTCGAAGAGCATACAACCGATCCATATGAAATTCTTACTATAGACAGAGTACCTAAAGTAAGGAGACATGTATTCGAGGGAAAAATTTTTAAACAAGGTTTCTCGGGAGGCTATGGTGCCACATCGGACCTGTTTACGACCCACTCTCTTACTCTATCCGAATGGGCTGAAATTCTGACCACAAATACTTGAAAATATTCTTCGAAGGTGGGATTAGCTATTTTCGTTTTTGACCTTCCTATGCAGATTTATAGAGTCCTGAACACTAGCACTCCGATTTAGATCTAAATCTTTAGGTATTTCTTTCGTAAAACAAAGAGCGACATTTTTTAAAAAGCTTAAAACTACATCTAAGACATAGTCTAAGGTATCTTCAAAAATATTTTCAGTCTGATCAGACAAAGTTAAACGGAGGTCGCAATTAGGCTCGATGTAATACCAGAGATTCCCGAAAAAACCGCGAAGACCTTATTTAAAACATTTTTTCTCGAACCCATGTTCCCTTATTTTCGATGCTCTATCTGAAGTAAAAATTTCATGCGACTCGGTTATACCTTCTTCGAACACCAGAAATGACTAAGAAAGAGGTGATATCCTTAAGTCAATCATGAAAATAGTTTATATAGTAAATGTTCAAAACGATAACACGTAGTAGAAGTAAATCTAAGTGAAGTTTTTTTTAATATAGAGATATAAAATAGCTAATGCCAACGATTCATTCGCATTGAATGACATAAAAATTTTATCTGGTTTTGTTATTACTTGTCGTAATTATGTATTTATTTGATTTGTATGGAACTAGTAAGTTCTTCTTATTATGAATTGTTTCAACAAAAACAAATGAGTAATTTCAAAATGAAACATAATCAAACATAGATAAAATTCGCTATTTTCGGAATCAGATTTCCCTTGCAATCAGCTCTGTTATTTTTCTTCCTTTTTTTAAACATTTGATCTGGAATCATTCTTCTCTATTTTTATAGCTTAATCAAGAAAGAAGATTGTAACAAAAACCAGATCTTTTTAAAAACTTATTCAAAAACCAGAAGTATCCTGTTTTTCTTTCGAATGTCTGTTAGTTCTATAAAAGAAAACTTTCTCACATAAACATATTATTAATTAGAAGCTTATATTGACACGCAATGGGTTTAGAAAAAAAAAACATTTTATATGTCATTGACATCCAATGAGTCAAATATGATCCAAATTATTCCTAGACATGTTATTTCCATGTCTCTTATCAAAGATTTTTTAAAATATTTCTTCACAACAAAAACACTTTAAAAGATTCAAAGCATTGCTGTAAACATATAATAATTAATCAATCAATCTCTGTTAGTTCTTCCTAGATTAGAAATTAATTTCATGCATCAAATTGGAAATTCTAGTTTATTGCTCGTTAAACTGAAGAAAAACACAAAAGTAATGTTAAGCTTATAAGGCGAAAAATATTATTTCATTCTATAGCAGGGTTCCGCGTGGGGTGAGACAATTCCATCCCATAGGACAAGTCATAATAGTTTATACCATGAAACTATTTTTTCTGTCCTATTCCATCCCATGCAGAGTCCTGTTGTATAGGATATTCAGAAAATAAAACTTTAATAATTCTTCAGCAATTTAATGAATATACATGTTTATTTCATCATTTAATTTTCATACTTATCAAAGTTTTATTCAGCATATTTCAAATGAAATAACTATACCTATGGAAATTAGAATAGAAATTATTCCATAAGTAATCAAATTTGAGTCATTTACAGTCATGAAACGAAAGCTGTCAGTCAGATTTGACAAAGAAACATCAAATAAAAATGATATTAACGAGTTCTCTCATTACTTTTATTAAAATGATATTGTAGCGGATCATGCACATTTTACAATAATAATGACACAAAAGTCACTTAAGCTCATGTTAGTAGTGGAAGTGCACGAGCATCCAGCGTTCTGCTTGTTTACAAAGTTTGTTCAATATCATATAGAATCATGATGAAACTTCTTTAGATTTCGACTCTAAAGTACTTCGATTTTTGAGCAATTCTTTTCCTATCATGTAGAGTTCAAAAAATTGGTTCTATTTGATGAGTTTCGTGCTCATATCACTTAGCATCACTCGAAGTTTTTCTGAGGAGATGCATGAAAAATAATGTATACGTTGAAATAACAATGAATTACATGTTTCAGTTCAGTGTACTCATTTTAAGCGGTGAGCCTCTATGGAATTATGTCAAACAAAGCTTTAAAAAACCATAGAATAAAACTATAGAAAACTCACGGATATCACTTGAATTATTTCAAAGTTATTCATGTTCTTTTTTTAGCGGAATTTTAGAACGTCTTGTATACAGATCTTAACAGAACCCATGTTCTATTGAGATTTTCATTTCCCGAAGGATCAACTTGATGTTCGGAGGGATGTCGTCCTCTCAGCTCTTACGCTGAATAAAGCATTGAACAGAACTAATACTGAACTTTTTTAACTTTTCCATTTTCAATAATAAACTTCTCATATATCTTTTCCTTTGTTAATTTTCTACTTACTGTTGGTTCAATAATATCATCTCGTTGATCAGTTTGAATAATAATATTAACAAGTAATTGAATAACATTATTTCTTATCATTAAAGATTTATTTGATTGATTTTCACATGATAAATTAGATAAAATATCAACAATATAAATTTTTATTTGTATATCATTATTCGATGAAAGTATTTGTATAAGTGTAACAATTAATGAATCAAAATTATCCTAAAAAATATTTAACAAAAAAAAAAAAAGAACAAAAAACATAAATTCAATTAATATTTACCATATGAATAATTTGATCTGATAAATTTCTTAATGTTAAAAGACAATAACGTTGAATTTTATAATCATGTTTCATATGTAATATACGTTCAAGTATTGGAATTATATTAAATTGTATTAATATTGATTTTGTATTTATATTTGATGATAATAATGGAAGCATTCGTATTAATGTAAATGATAATTTATTATAATTTGTTTCATCAAGTATAGTAACTAATTCTTGTAAAAATAATTTACTTGTTTGTAAATAAATCTAAAATAAGAAATAAACAAAAAAATTTTTATATTAATTAAATTTGTTGTTTTCGTTTTTGGAATTATTTACTTGTGCATTTGTATTAAACATTGCTAAACGTAATAAACAATCAGCAAGAAAATTCATTTGTTTATTTGAATGTCGATGAATAAGTAATGATATAAAAATGATACAACCATTATGTATTTGAATTTCTTTCGCTGATTCATTATTTAAACCAATTAGACAATTACGAAGTGTTGTAAGCACAAAATTGATGACATCATCATTTAACGATCTATTCAAAGGATTAAAAGAAAATGATAAGATAATAAATATTATTTTCTTTTTATTTATACTCAAGTGTTTGAAGAAGAATTGGTATAACACCAGTAAGAAGTAATAATCGGATTCCATCTTCTTCAGTTGAAAGATCATGAAATAAACTAGATAATAAACGTGTTAGATCATTGTCGGTGTTGAATAATTTTATTAAAGATGTTATCAACTAAACAATGAGAAAATAAAATGAATTGAACAATTTTGTTTTTTGTTTGAAATTATAAATATATTGAATCGAAATGTTTCATAATAGATTTTATTAATACTTTAAACTAATCTTTAAAGATCTTTCTACTGGGTAAAATTAATATAATCTTTTCATTTTTCGTATTAATAAGATTTTATTTCTATTCAAATTTTCAATATAAATAGAAAATTAAATTATTCATTACTATGATCAATTATATTCTTTGAATAAGAGAATATAATGAATTTCATTCGATATAAAATCCGATTATGTATCAAATTTAAGGACAAATTTTCAAGGTCAATCATTCGTCCCCGTAGAAAATTTTTTTTTCAAACCAAAAAAAATGAATTGAGTTGATATCACTTTAATAAACAATTTTTCTTCAGTATAATCACGTATGTTTCTGTCTACGTGATTAGACATAAAGATGAAGAATATTACTCACATTTGGATGAGCAAGAATTTCTTTTCTTCGAGAACCACCTTGTTTTATTAATAAATGTATAGTTTTAGTTATTTCAGTAATAATTCCAATATCTCGATATGATCTTTCATCATTAAGTAAATCAATCAATTCAAATACAATTAATTTAGCATTCTGTTTTTCATAATCAATTTCTTTTGATAAATTTCTCAATTCAGTATAACTTAAATTATTTTCGTTCATTTAGTTTCAAAATAGAAATTCATTTAACAATGACTTAGTTCCATTCGGACAGTTTTATGGTTCGTTAAAAACTTCCTCCAATCGTTTAAAAATAGGAAAAAACCCACGTTGACGTCATTTATAGAGAGGTCAAATAGTTATTATTTAATTAAGATATTTGAAATTCAATTTTCTTTTTTTTTTTAATTATATCAATGTATTTATTTAAAACTCGCAAACATATTGAAATTTTATTCATTTATTTTCATTTAAACATTTTATACTGTTTTTAATCTGATGAGTTTGTTCGATTTGTTTAAACATCACATTACGACAAATACTACATGGTCGTTTATAAGTATTAATATCTCGAAATGGTCGACTGCGTATAGCAAATTGTATTGATTTACCAGTTAAACGTGATTGACAACAATAGCATTGTTCTCAAATAAAAAAAAAAAAGAAAACTTTATTAAAAAATCTAAATTCTAATTTCTCTTACTAAAATTTGATTGAAGTTCCATAATATCTTGTTTTATCATTCTTTATGTAAATATATATATATATATATGTGAAAAAGCTGCTTATCGAATGAGGTTTTTTCCCCATATATAATTAGAGATTATTTTTTTAAGCTCAAGGTTTTTTCCCTTCTCGTCTTCTTTCATTCTGTTATTCGATTAGAAATGAAAGAACGAAAAAAAGAAAAAAGAAACAATCTAAGTTTTTAGATTAAAATAAACTTGATATTTAAGGGTTTTCTTTCTATTGATATCTAATCAACAAAAATCTGACAATTTAAAAATAAAAGTTTTTTTGTAAATTGCTTTTGTAATTAATAATAATCAATGTTATCAACATAGTAGTGGAAAATAATGAAATTTTTGTTCAGTGTTTGAAAAATTTAATGAAACACAAAAGTCTATATCGATTGCTTTAGCTTAGAATCATATATATTTGAACATATTATATATGAAAATGATTAAAGAAGATTATGAATAGCTATGAATTAATTATATTGTATATTGTTGTTTTTTGTTGCTTAACTAAAGGATTTAAGAGTGTAATCCGTTCATGTACTTCAAGATCAATATTAGGATTTGCTCATGGTTATCATTATTTTGTTGATGAAGTTAGACTTGAAGTAGTTGCTTGTTTAAATTATGAATAAATAATATTTTTCTGGAAAAATAAAAGGTTAAGAAGTTGAATCAAGAGGAACAACGGATTAATTCATCTTGAAAGATACTATTATTTTGAAATAGATATGTCTCGTATAATTACAGCAAACTGGGAAATAATTAGTTTTCTTCAGTGTTTTCATTCTCATTGAAAAATTTCTTAAATCAACACAAAGATGAAAGTGTCACATTACGTC
The DNA here is from genome assembly GCA_905250125.1 of Rotaria sordida. Lineage (NCBI taxonomy): Eukaryota > Metazoa > Rotifera > Eurotatoria > Philodinida > Philodinidae > Rotaria > Rotaria sordida. The sequence continues at coordinate 11,323 of CAJNOL010002047.1, read as the reverse complement.
GATAGTTAACATGGAAACAAAGTTACTTCCGATTATTAATGACTTGATTCATATCTATACAGACATATGTGTTTGTGTCCAAACTAGCATTACCTTCTATTGTGGATAAGTTTAGATGAATCTTAGATCTGAGATAGGATGCGTTCAATGTAGGATTGTGAGAGGAATTTACGTTAAAACTTGAATTAATCTTCAAATTAATATGGGATTTGAATTCTTATTGATAAACTCTAATGAAACGGATCGCATTTCAATTGACACAATCATCAGTTGATCAATTAAGTTTGAATTCGTGAATTTGTGGATGGTTTTATACACAAAAACTGCTTCAATAGAAAATTGTTTATTAGTACTCGAATCTTTAGTTAAGAGTTCCTTCCTCTAAAATCGATTTTCGATACAATGCATAAAAGTTCCAAGAAACTTTCTGAAGATATTCGGCTAATGAAAGTATACCAATAAAAAAGTTTTCATGACTCCAAACCTTATCGTTTAGGAGCTTCTCAGTCGCCAGACTATAAAATAGAGCTTTCACACATGCAAATGTTTTTTTTAAAAACTTCAAGCAAAAGCGCTCAGATTTTCTCTTACTTTAAAAAGGATTCCTTATCACTTCTGATGAGACAAACGGTTTTTTTTTATTTCAATTTAATTTCATTGTGGGGATCTTAAAATTTTAAGACTCTCAAAATCTTAGGCAATGTTTCCTAGAAAATCGATGATTACTTTGAGATTGACGGTCGAATAAAAAACTCTTCTCTCTCTCATCCGAATAAAATTCTTCGAAATTCGATAATTTATGTAAAAAACCAAATTTCGAGACAAACATACGAACTTTTTTTTTTTGTATATTTACTTGAAGAGTTTTCTGATATGAGTATCAATTATTATTATATTAGGTATCAATTAAAAGTTCATCCAGAGTCTTATTAAATGATCTTGCCATTATCCGTTATGCTATGATAGGGGGCGGTAATTATCATTACGCTTATAATTTTCCTATGTATTTAGATATTGGGCTTTCCGCTGGAGAGCACTAGAAACTTATTGTGAATTCTGGAAAAACTTTTTAAAATTGGAAGCCACTTTTATGCCTTATCAAACTAGACAATTTGGACATCATGCCCATATGTCTATCTCTAAAACTCTATCTTTTTTTAAAAAAAACCGATTTTTTTTTGTGAAACGAAAGGCCCTAAGTCATCGATTGATGTTTGTAATAACTGAAATGCCATTCCTTCATCGAAGTTGACTAATAAAAACCCAAATTCAACATCGATCTGCAGTCCAAGATTGACCTAGATCAATCTAAAATTGAACAAATTCTTAGTTTGAATGTTTCATATTCAAGAACAAACACAATTGTAAAAATTTTGTAAGATATTCATTAATTACTGATAAATTTCACTCAATATCATTATTTCATATATGCTATATACTAATAATATTTCCGGAAATTATTCATCAACAATAAGAAAATAAATCTGAATACATTTGTTCTATTTTTACTATTTGACATATCACATTGAACTTACTAAAAATGATTCTCTTTCCAATTAATTCAAACTCCGACTAGAATACGTAAATTTTTATTATGTAAATCATCTTGAATGTCATATTGTAGTAGACGTCTATTTATTTACATAAAGCATTCATAGACATCTATTACAACATAAAATATGACATTCTAAAATTTCTAAACCTTCATTATTTTTTGTTTTGTTTTGTGAAAATCATGATGGTGATTGTTGTACTCAAACAGACATGAGTTTTTGAAAATATTTTAAAGTCCTTTAATCATGATTACTTTTTGAGCGTTTTCATGTATATTCAGAAAATACTAAAACTAGCTACTTTCATTATAAAAAGTGCTTGAACACATTTAAATATACAACATTTTCCACCGGGAAAACATCCAAAAAGTTTTCTCACCATATTTTTGACATGCACAACGCACAAAAAAAAAGTCATCTTCATTTGCAATACTTGTCAACATAGTGTGGAAATAATTTTTCACACGTTTTTCCAGATGCCAAAAATTGTCTTTTTGAGAGCATGTCCAAACACCTTTTTTTTATGATGACAGTAACTGGATTTTGTATTTTCTGAATGAGTGTAAAAAAGTCCAAATGGGAAGAGAGCTCATCGGATCTAGAATTTTCGAACTTTAACTCGATGGACTCTAAACGGGAACCATAATTAAAGCATTTTAATGCATTTTCAGAAACTCTTGTCTGCTTAGGTAATACTAGTTCAATGAATATTCATTCCATTTTCCTAATATTATTGATATATTTTATTGTCTAAAGTTTTTTCTTTTGTATACAATAATTTTCTTTTGGTATTTTTGTAATAATGGATAGTCACCAGGTCCTAGCAGTACATAAATATTAATGGAAAAAGAAATAAGCGAGAGAAGTGTCGAAATATCAACTAATATGACCACCAATGTAAGTGTTTGCAAGCAGATATGTTGTTCTCATTACAACGTATATATTATAGTATTTTTTTGTAGTATTATAATAAAATTTTTATTAGTGTTCTGCAGGAACGATTTTTTTCCCGTCCCGTCTCCTATGATATTCGGCAATGAGAACGATATATAAAAATGGCTATTCCAGAATATCGATTTTTTTTTCTATATATTCTTCAAACGGAAAATATCTAAGTCAATTCGATGTTACATTGTTGAAAAATAGATGTTGATATTCCTTCAAAGACTTTTGCATTGCTTATTAATTAAAAGAAAAATAACAGATACTTATCAACAAAGATTAGAAACGTTCATGATTATTGATTTAATTGTAATTCAATTATTCCAACTATTATGTTCTTTGTGATTATCATCTTCGAAAAGACTATTATTCCAATTATTTCGTAATATATCATCATCATTATTATTATC
>CAJNOL010002046.1:0-48164 GCA_905250125.1 Rotaria sordida | reverse complement strand
TATAGGTCATACCGACATTACTCTTTAACCCGAACTCAAATAAAACTCGCGATAAAAAGCACGCCTTATGTTGAGCACAGCTTGCCCTGTTGAATAATGTATCATTAGGAAAATTTCAACTTAGAATAGACGTGCAGATTTAAATAGATGAATGAATTTTTTACTAGTATACTAAAGACTAAGTGCTCTAATTTGATGAAAGTCAGATCATTCGAACTCATCTAGTTTTTAAGATATATATAAAATAAAATAATCTACTAGTGAGATAATTTTGACATCTGCCGCATGTTCAATGTGAGATTCTTGATTAATGAGATAAGAGATCTCTTACTTCGAAAGAATCTTTTAACTCTTGAAAATCAAATCTGATTTTTTTTTTTTTGATAATTTCATTTCTATTACTACTTTATTTTATTAAAATTTGCATAGCAATTACAAGCATTAAACAAACAATGAATAAAATGAAAATATAACAAACAAAAAGAATTAAAGCAGCGATAAAAATAATAAGAAAAAAGTTAAGCAGAAGTTCATAGCAATTTGAATAAAATGTTCATCAAGTAGATCATAAAATCATTTATTTAAATGTTAACTTTGTTCGTCTAACATATTAGTTATACAATTATAGATTGCATAAATGAATGAAGAAGAATCTTTTTTATTGCATTATTGTCAATAGAAATAATCTTTGAGTAAACTTCAAAATAAAAAAAGAATTCTATCTAATATATGTCAAGAAAAAAAAGATCTAGAAAGTGCTAAAAAGAAGCATTTAAATGATGAAGATATTTCTATTAATTGATGACAAATATCCATGATAATCAACTGAACGCACTTATATATAAGTCATTTCTTGTATTAAATCTGCCGTTTACCATTGTCTAATGTATTAAAACAAAAAATGGTAAATTATATATCTATGACTATATTATTAAGAGAATCTTGATTTATACTTATATAGATTATATTACCGACGACAAAATAATTGCGAATCTGTTTTTTTCTTTTGATATAAAATATAGTGATTATGATTGAAATACAGTTATGAAGTAGTAGAAGATCAAAATTGTTATTAAAAGTTTCAAACAAAGATCTAAAGTTTTGATAAGTCTTTTGAATTTTCTTAATACCGTACTCTAGAAAAGTCCTCAGTCCTCAGTAATTCTATGAAGTAATCAAATCAATCAAATCTTTTCCTTTATTACCAATGATAAATTAAACAATAGATTTTGTAGAGTTTCAAAAGCTCTATGTTATTGCTAATATTCAAGAACTTTTACAGAAAAAATCTATACGATCTTTTTTTTTCAAAAATTTGAAAAAAGCATATGTTTTTTTAACAGTAATTTTTCATGAGACAGGAAAACTCATTCAACTCACAAGGAAACATATTCAATTGCTAATCATCGATCGAAGTGATATTTTATTATTAAGTTGTATTCACTCATACTAGAAAAAGTCTGAAAGGATCTCTTCATATAGATGATTCTTGTGGAGTTATGATTGTTTTATCGGAGTTTGCCTTATGAAAAGGTCTTTATAGAAAAATCAAAGTAAAGAAATTCTCATCTGAACTTTTGCCCATAAATAGGCCTCTTGATCCTTAGAATATTGTGAAAGTTTCAGCGAAAACAGATGGTTACTTCTCGATATTATTGAGTATTGAAGAAAAATTAGTTTTATGACATATGATTGGTTTTTTTGAATATTTAACAAGTCGAGAAGGAATCATTTTTTTCACTGAAACTTTCAGGATCTTCTAAAGATCATTAGAACTGTTCATGGACTAAAGTTCAGATGAAAATTCTTTCTTTTTGATTTACCTATAGATATGTTACCATAAATCGATCGTAACTTCATAAGGAGAAGTCTATGCGGACAAATCCTTTTAGGCTTTTACTAGTTTGAATGAGTCCTGCTTATGAGTAATATTTTACTTCGATCGGTGATTAACAGTTGGATATGTATCCTCATCACAGAAGTACGTTCACAAAAGGTAGGATTAGGAGAATCGATTCTCCCTCTTTCAAGAAAAACTTGTGCTATCAATTTACAATTTTTGTGTTTGTATTGACATTTGTATCAAATAATCAATGTGATCTTTATGATTGTACTGACATTTGATTCACTATAATTAATGTCAAATATATATATGATGCATATAATCACAAGTATTTACTTCTACTTTATAATTCATATATAACAGTATTTTTCCAATAAATATTTATCAAAAATAATGACTACAAATATATATATTTTCTTCTTTTTCGTTGTTCAATGTATAGAATAATTATCAAATATGAATAAAGATGAGTATATACTCCTGGGCAAGAATCTGGTCCCCCTTCTCATTTTTTTTATTTCGTATAGAACTTCTTTGGTCTCAAATGAATCGTAATTATAAGAATGGCTTAAGTGCTTTATTATAGTGTACGATTGATGAGAATTTATTTTAATGAAGAATATACGTCTTTCAGAATATCAATAATTTATGTCGTATCTATTATCAACGAATAAAAAGTTTCATGAAAAAAATTCTGTGAATCTGTCTATTGTCAAACAAAAATTATTTTCATTTAAAAGTTACAGTGTCATACCATAGACTTTGTAAATATTTTTTGGTTAAAATATTCTTTTTCATGTTCCTAACAGTTAGAACACATATGCTTGCAAAGAAAAATCAATCGAAATAAAAGAATATTTTAAAAGTTATTCATATTGCATGTTCACTGTTTTACTTAAATAAATTGTTTATTTTTACCTATGTGACTAATAGAGAATTGAATATTGAATTTTTTTTCACAAAAAAAAAAGTTCATAGTTCAAAACACTATGAAAATGTAAAAGAAAGATTAACAAACTACTAACACCATCATTTATTTTAAACCATATGTTATATCATGATATTTATAAATGATATAACTATAAATCTATATTGATCTGTTTACATATCGATGTTAACCTCGAAAAAAGGGATCAACTATTATATACTTTAATCTTGACATTTATTTTTATTTCAATCTTTAATCGAATATCAATTTTCATTTTATTCTTCTTCTTTATATATATTATTTGTACAGTTTTAAAAAAAAAAAAGAAAGTAAAGTAAAAGATTAGTATATGAATATTCTCTCGTAGAAATCAATTGATAATATTCAATGGGCAATCAAGTATTGTTTTATGATTTTCTTTTGATTAAAAATAGAATATTATTATAATTTAGAATAAAATTATTCAACAAAATATTGAAAATATTCACGAATCAAATCAATCTTATGTTATTAATCTTGATGAAATTGTTGAACAATGGATTTTATCTATATGGAATAAAACAAAAACAAAATCATTATCACGTTTAAAGTAAATATTTTATTTTCAAATTAATTAAATTATTAAAAAAAAAAACTAATTTATTAATTTAAGACATGAAGATCTTCTTATAAAAATAAATTGGAAACATGTTACATTCAAACAAAATAATATTAATTATTATAAATCATCAATTTCATATTTTCCACGAACAATTTTTCGTACAAATTTTGATAATAAAACAACTAATGAACATTCATATACATTTACAACTGAAAAATCAACACATTCAATATTTAAATTTATATTTACTCGTAGTTTATATAAATCTGAAGAATCAACAATTATTTTTCATTTACCTAAACAAATTATTCAACAAAATAATGATATACAACGAAAACAAGCTATTCCATTTGGAAAAGATACGTAAGTCAAATAAAAAAAAAAATCTTTCAAAAATACTTTTTATTCATTGATTAGTTTTTTTCTTTCTATAATTAGTACAAAAGAATATGAAAAATTTTGGAATGTAAATAGTCAAATACATGTTCCATCTCAAACTCGTATCATAGCCGAATTGAATATTGATGAAGAAGAATTTCATAGTCAATTTTTTGTATTTATACAATTTTCTGGTCGTATTACAGCAAGTATTTCAACTCATCAATCACCAAATACTTATTTAAAATTAATTAATGGTGATATTGTTCAAATTATATGTCAAGCAATGAAAAATAATCCTCGATTAAATATGTTTAAATTAATTCAAGGAAATTCTCCTTCAATACGTTTTAAAATCTATGGTAAATGTTTATTTCGTTATGGTATTAAACAAAATATTGTACTTAATCAAGAATTATTAGAAAAATCATCAGTTTTTTATCCTAATATACCATCAGCTCCTTTAAAATCTTGTTATTGAATATTATTAGATACCAAAAAACTAATGATTTGGTTTATTTGAATATAAACAATTCATCAATGATTATGAAATTATCAAAAACATACTGAAATACAAATTGACTTACGAAGGAAGAGCTCCAAAGTGTGAATCTCTATTTTCAATTGGTTCTATATCAGTTTGTAAAGTTCGATGAACTGATCACGAGAGCATAAAGTGTTCCTTGCCATAGGCTATTATTGAGGGGTGAGATCGATCTCAAGTTTAGAAAAATGACTGTAAGCTATAATTTCAGAAGTTTGACATCTATTCATATTGATTAAAATTTCCGAAATAACAGTTTACAGTCATTTTTCTAAAATTGAGATCGATCTAAGTAACTTCTCAAAAACATTCTATGGAGAGAAAACGCTTTATACTATCATGATCAGTTCATTGATTGTTACAAACTTGCATAAAGCTGATTGAAAACGAAGATTTATATTTGGTGATCTTCTGTAGTTAGTTTATAAATACAATAATAAATTTACTTCTTTAAATAACATATCGTAGTGATTGTTTCTGTATTTGAAAGAAATATATATTACACATTCTTTTTGAAATTATAGAATTCTATAAATTAAAGTTCTTCATAGAGATTAAACTTGAATAGATCCATTGAATAAATATTAAATCGGACAAAGAATAATCGAATGATGAATGTATTAACGAAACTGGTTATTTTATAATTATCGATATGATATAGTTTGATAAAGTAATCGAACGAAAAAAAAAACTAAAGATCGAATAACATAAGAAACAAACATCTAGAAATGAACCATTAAAAATAATCTTATCAAAATAGAATGTAATATCTTTAAAATCAACATCTTCAAAAACAAAAAAATGAAAATTAAGATAAATACATGAGAAAATAATCTAAGTCTTGTTCTTTCAGAAAGACCATCATTTTCAAAATTAGTACGTCATTTTTTTGACAAAATTTTTGATAATTTCCATCATTTTTCGTTTAAAAAAATCAGACTTTCAGCTGTTTGCATTGGAAATAACTATTTTGATAAATTCAACCATAATTCGAAAAAGAAGCTCATCCAACGGACTGCAAATCCAGATTGCGAACATTTTTTTAATAATCAGTTAAGGAAAAATGGCAGCATAGTAGAATCAAGACAAGATTTATTATGTGAAAAAAAATATATCAGAATATCGAATATTTTTAAAGTTCCGAGTCTTGACGGATGTAGTTAAAGAGAAGATTCACACCCTTTCCATGTTGCGATCATTTTTCTCCCTTCATCCTTTCCATTCCGCATTGTGAACATTTTCTACTATACGAGTACATTTGTCTCCTCCCCTCTTCAATTCTACTTTTTGCGGACGTTTTTTTTTTTTCTCCAATCAAGGAAAAATGTCCGCAATCAAAAAAGACACGATTCAACGATCATGATAAAAAGAAAAGAATAATAAGACAAAGAAAAACATAAAAAAATTACGATACGATTGTAGTATGATCAACACATATGATAACAATTCACCATCTGTTACGCTATTTTTATCCGTTCTCTTTTTTTCTCTCTCATGACTATTTATAATTATAATTACTGTTGTACTTTTTCATAACTACAAGAAATGATTGTGATGAATATAATTTCTCATCAGAAGGGAAGCTGAGTACATATAGACAAAATGGGCTTGAGATCAAGATCAGGAGCAATACTTTTTCATTGTGAGTGATAGCTTTCATAGTCGTGTAAAACTTGCATCTAATGTCCTATTGTCACGACTCATGTGTTCTAAATAGATGTAGACAAGATAGTTCTGGTCCCGAGAAAGCGAGATCATTTTTCTAGATTGCAATCGAAAATAAATGTTTTTGTTTGGCTGAGACCGAGATAAAAAACGACTGGTCCTGCTCATGTCTAGGACCGAGACAATTTGTAGATGTACCATCAAAAAGTGCTTAAAAATACTAAAATATCATAAAATTTTTGTTCAAAAAATGTTTTTTATCGTTTGTTTTATCTGTTTATGTTTGTTTGATTACGCAACTCGGAATTCTCGGTGCACGCTTATTCTATACTTCAGTATTATTTTTGTTTGAAAGAGTATGTCAAGATATAGGATAGGGCAGAGATCATTTTTTGTTTAATTTAGCTTTGTTTTTATTATATATGCAAACACTTATATCAACAGACTCCCATATTTAGAAAGCTTTTTTTTTGTGACTTTCAATTTGTCACTCATTCTTAATTTCATGTCAAAAGTAGTAATTTAAAAAAAAAGAACATTAAATATATAGAGTTAGCGGTCGACAAGAGAATGTTGAGTTCGCTAATGAGCTATTTTTGACTCTTGTTTGATGAATATCTCTCTCAAATGTTATATACCCAACGCGATATTAATTTTTGAGTGAAAAATCTTAAACTAATTGTAATATTAGCCTTGTTTAATAATAAACCATTGTCTAGATCTTGTCAGTCTTTATTTAATACTAAAGACAGATTTTCTTTTTGTTAAAATATACGATAATTATTTGGTATGAAATATATTCATTCAAATTATCTCATACTATAAATTTACATAAAACAAAAACCTATTGAATTAGAAATGATCATCTATACATATATCTAAATATTCTCTATGACAAATAGCGATACTTAGATTTCGTCAAGTATGATTCTAAATAATTCTTCATCAATATCATTACGATGTCAAATGTATATAGTTACAAGCATATTTTAACGCAAGTGTAAGATACTAACTGCCTGAGTAATATTGCCTTATCATTACTGATAGTTTGATGAGTCAAAAATAAATAAATTAAATAGATAATAATAGCCTTGTGTTAATTTTAGCTCATTATGAATAATATTCATATATCAAATAATTAAAGTAAACTCTGTTTTTTTTTTGTTTCTTTTTAATATTATATAATTAAAATTTGAGAAAAAAAAGGAAATACACATAAAGAAAGACAATAGTTAAATATATTGTGCATTCTATAAGAAAAAAAAAAGAAGAAGACCGCTCGTTGATTTATCCGTGAAGTCGATGATAAATATAAATTTTTATATTAAATATGGAAGAACAGATTATTTGATTGCTTGAAAAAAAGAAAAATAATAAATTTTATGATAAAATTTCATCCTGTTGAAGTTTTGAATAATTTGTTGTATCACTAAATTTATTATCCATTAATGAACTAGACGTTGATTCATTATCTTCATTTATCTGATTAGATTTAAATTTTTTTGCTGAATTTTTCAATGCTTGACGTTTATTACAAAACCTATAAAAAATTTAAAAAAAAAAAAAAAAGATTCATAATTATTTTGAAAGAATAAAATATTAATTTATACCAAACACGAATTACTTCTCGATCATAATTTAATTCTTGAGCAAGTGTTGACATATCTGTACCAGATGGATGTGTATTTAATTCAAATGCATCATTTAATTTTTCAAGTGCTTGAGGTGTAAATGATGTTCGTCTTTTACGTTTTTTTGTATTTAGATCACTAACAAGATCTTGTAAATTTGTTGGACCATTTTTTAGTCTATGATAAAGAAAAAACAAAAAAAAAGAAAGTATTATTTGAAATTAAAATTTCATACCTATCACCATATTTTAATTCAGCTTCTCGCATCCATTTTTCAAGTACAGGTTTTATTTTTGAAGCACTTTTTGGTGTTATATCAAGTTTTTCAAAACGACATATGGCTGATTGACTATAAGCTGGTCCACGTGTAACACTTAATGCTTGACCAACTTGAGTTTGTGTTAAACCTAATGCTAATCGACGTAATTTGAATGCTTTTGCAAATTGTTTAATTTCTTCTAAATTAATACCATCAACAGTTGTTGTTGCTTCGTCTATAGATAAAAAGAAACGAAAACAAAAAGGATAAAAAGGATTTGAATCATAATAATCTCACGATTATTAATAGGTAATGTCGCAAGTGTTGTTGCAATTGTTGGTGAATTATCATCATCATCTAATGTTGATTTTTCATTTGTATCCGATAAACTATAATAAAATAAAAACATAAATATAATGTATAAAAAAAAAATAAAATAAAAGAATATTTTTATTAACCTGCAATCAATAGGTATTGATGTATTTAAATCATTTTTATGTTTTAAATTTATAGATGAAATTGATTCTTTTGGTTTATTATTATCAATGAATGGTGGGATTGGACAAGATGCTGAAAAATAAAAGAATAAGAATTTAATTAAAATATTTATCTTTATAAAAATAAAAAAAATAAAAACCTTACGAAAATTTTGTTGTTGTTGTTGTAAAAAAAGTGCACTATTATGAAAAAGAAATTGTAATGCATTTGTAAGTGGATTTAATGGAGGACAAGTTACTCCTTAAAATAAAATAAAATTCAATTTTATAAGTAAATATTCAATATATAAATATTTACCAGATAGTAAAAGTTGAGTAAGAAATAATTGTTGTTGTTGTTGAGATGTGAGGTTAGAAAATAATGTTGAATAAAATGGACTTATTTGCTCATTTGAAGATGTACAAGAAACTAAATTTTCAAATAAATTAAATTAACATAAATAAAAATAATTAAAAAACAAATAATAATAATAATAATAATGAATACCTTCTGGAAATCGAGATTTTTCGGAAGCAGTCGGAAGTGTCATATATATTTCTATTCTGAAAAAAAAAGGAAAAAAAATTACATATATATATATATATTATTTTTAAAAAATCAATTGTTTATGCTTCTCTCTCATTTTTTTTTCTCTTTTTTTAATTTAGACTGTTTATGTATTCTTATCGCGAGCGCTCGAGAATGTGAAACACACCACACATACTCTATCACTTTAGAGTATAAACGAGTAAGTAAGCACCATCTCCTCTCGTTGTCCCATTGGTAATTTGATTCCACAATTTTTTTTTTGTTCTTTAGTATTTAATGGTAGTAGCTATGCTTTATATTTTATGCGCAAAAAACGAAAAGATAGATAGGCAACAGCAGCGGCGGAACGAGACAAAATATAAATTGACTTTCGTTGTTTGCTGGTACGCAAAATAAAGTCAAATTCGAACCAGGTGCAAGTTTAATTGTATATATGTGTATGCGCATATCTATCTCTACACGCATAAGTGAGATTCGCACCCACCCTTATATATATATATATATAACCATAATAAAGAGAGAGAGAGAGAAAAAAATCTCTAAAGAAACACATAAATTAAAGAAATAAGAAGAAACTGCTCTAAGTCAAAGAAAGGAAAAAAAAGAAAAAAAGAATAAAAAGCTCATTAACGTTATCTCGACAACAAACTATAAGTACGTACGAAAAAAAGAGAGAATGAGAATGATGATGATACTGTTTATGCAAATACAAAATTCGCTGCTTCTGTCGCCTTGGATAATTTATGCTAAACGCGCAATAGGAGAGAAGAAAGAAAAACGGAAAAGACTCTCATTCACATTGAAAAAAAAAATCGACGAGAATGCAAGAGAATATTCACAATTATGCACAATCGACACTATCTTTAGCGCCTATTCTCTCTACTTGCCTTGCTTGTCAACGACCGATTCATATTTCTTTTCTTTTTTTTTCCTCGACTTCTTTTGTTATGTTTCCAATATGTGCAAGAAGAATCAAAAAAAAAAAATATATATATAACGGAAGCAGATAGAGAAAAAAATGAAAAAACGATTTCTTTCAATCATGATCATATGAAGATAATGATGACAATGAACATCTCTCACGCAACTCAATAATTTCTCCATTTAAATATATGCAAGGTTTCTTTTTCTTTTTTTCTTCTTCTTGTTGTTGTTGTTATTATTATTATTATTATTGTTATTATTTAAATTGCATATTGATAGTGAAAAGAAATATTCTGATGAACTAACACTACCAAAATGAGTTTCGTCAAACCCATTATATATATATCTCTATGCATTATAGATCGCTTGCTCTTCCCTGATTATAATAAATCATCATCTCTTTCGGTCGGCCGTCGTCGGAATCACATTAGCAAAAAATCTTTTCTCTTCTCTTTTACATTCATTCAGATGAAGAGTAGTGAATGCGGAAGAGAGGACATTATCCTGAGAAAAAAAAAAAAGCTTCCCTATGTTGCTCGTGCAGAAATAGTACGAGGAAGTTTTCTTTTTTTTTTATATGTCGTCTCCATAATGATGTGGAAGACGCGACATTGAACAAATTAGTATATGCTGACGAGTCTGTAAATTGGACAAACATGTCTCTATCGGAGTTCTCGCTCGTTCACTCACTTACATACTCATTCATTTACTCAATCAAACGCTCGAGATATATAGAAAAAATAAAGAAAATGAGAAGTTAGTCAATGTAAAACTCTAAGATGACTATATTAAATATACAAAAACCAAAAAAAGAAAATAATAATAAATCATGAATATAAAAATAGGATTTTTTTTTTTGGGGAAAAAAAAATTATTTAATTACATTTTCGGGTTCAATAATCTTAAAACATATTGACTTTGTCTATATTTAACAATGGTTCCTACTATTCCCTTGAGAGATTATAGAAAACAAGGCAAGAAAATAGAGTTAATAATCAATGAAATTTCTAGTTCAAAATTTCCAAAGAAAATATCTGTCTCGTGCTTTCTTTTTTTCTATTTTATGTTTTTTTAATGATTCAAGTATTAGTAAAATAGTCAAACAATGATTAAAACTCTTTTCTTTTTTTTATACTAAAAATAAACACGTGCTTTACCTATTTTGATAAGAATCTGTATATCTTCTATGAGTTATCGGCTACTAAAAAAACAATGACAATTAAAAATTTACAAGATTAGCAAAAGACAAAAAAAAAGCAAAACTTAAAAGTTGATCAAGGTTTAATAACAATTATTAATTTTGATACACAAAAAAAAAAAAAGGACTACACTTCATTATTGAAAAGATATACAATCAAATTAATTAGAATATTTTTTATCATTGTATGTATTTTCATAAGTTTTATTTTGAATTAGTTATATGATTATGAATAAATATTTTAATAATTTTATAATAATATGAAAATGAATAGAATTATTTTAATAAATACAAAAACATTCATTAAGATTATCCTAAGATATGAATAAACCACAATATTATTTTTTTTTTCTTTAATATTTATTAACAGAAAAAACAAAACATGGTTTTATATTACTGATCTAGTCAACAAACAAAGACAACCTGTTGTGATCAAAACGGAAACAGGAATTGCAATTGAAAATTCAGCTTTATCCTTATCGAAGCTCATTGTATTCTATTACAATCTATGATTTTTATCCATAATGTATAAAGACTTAGAAAAAGCTATTAAGATTTGTTACAAAAAAACAACAACAATATGTTCATTCATATGCAATGGAAAATATTCGAATAGTTGTTTACAAAATATGTATCAGCTATGTTTATCATTGTAGCTTTTTAATGAAAAATTTGTATCTTAAAATAGCTTTGAGATAACTATATTTAAAATCTCTTGTTGCAAAGTACAAATATTGATATTCAAACAAAAAAATTCACTCTGCTATAAAAGTCAAAAAAACAAACGAACGGAAAAAAGATTTATTTTAATACGCATATAAAATTATACAAGAGAAAATGATCTTTACGAACTATTAACAATGGAAGTCATTGTAGCTCGAACAATTTATATACTATCGAATAAATAGAAAAGAAAGGAACTGTTTTATTACTTTGTATCAATAAATAAATTTAGAGGTATCTCGATGTTGTCGGGATTGAAACATTCTTTTGGGTATCAATCAACAAAAAACACAATAAAACTCTGGAACTCCATTGGTGAAAAACGAAAATTTTTCAAAATTGGGGGAAGGGAGAGCATCCCTTGACCCCTCCTCGGCTCACGACAGCCCTCAATAAATTATAAAAACTATAAATTTTTTAATTTTATCTACCAAGACAAAATTTCTTTTTCTCAAAACTTCAAAATCAAGTAAATTTCTCAACATGCAATAACGTATAAGAATTAATTATTTAGCTTGCGTCTCGTGTATATATTCGTTTTCCAATAAATTCCATTATTTATTGTACTAACATTGATTTTTTTATACCATTAAACTATGCTCACTATTCGAGTATACTTTCGAAAGAATCAACAAATGTTGCTTTTTTTTCCTCATATAAAGACTTATATTTCCCGCTGTACCTATAGTTTAGATGGTATAGAAAGCCAGTTCACATTGAGGAGACTATCGTTTCGTGATTAACCACTTTTGACTTTGAAGTCTATGCATAAGATAAATCAAGATAAGGTATGAAAAACCCTATCAGGATATATATTATCCTTAGGTCTGCTTCTTTTCAGAGCTACAGCGACTTTACTGACACGTGAGCTTATGACATGATAGCTTGACATAAAACTATGCTCATTGATAGGCGTAGTTATGATTAGAATGCACGCAAAAGTGCAGCTTAAAAGGGCATTTTATTCATAAGATATTGAATTTCCAATAACCACTCATCTTCTGTAAAAGATATGATAATCTCAGATTCGTTTTTTGGAAATTCAATATCTTATGAACAAAACCATCTTTTCAACTGCAATTTTCAGGATATTCTAATAGTAACAAAATCTATTGACAAACAAAATTTTAGGTCAAACTACCTTGACATAAATTGAAGTTTCAGTAAAATTGCTATAACTTTGGAAAGAACAAGATTCAAGAACACTCATCCTGTTAAGACTTTTCATACCTTACTGAAGTCTGTCTTACGCATAAATTTCGAACTAACAGACGAAAAGCAAAGATCTCATAGTTCAAGAATATGTCAAAACTAAGACTGAGAACTTCTTAGCTGTTTCTAGTCTATTGTTAACATGTCTCATGAGCATATTGACAAATAGACTAGAAATACCTAAGAAGTTCTCGAGAATAGTTTTGACTTAATCTTGTAGTTTCTGAAAGGAAGAACTTTCATATGTATTTTATTTTCTAAATTACAAAATGATAGACACATATTAAAACAATATTTCTTTTGATATAACGATCAGATTGTATTCATTTAAAACATTTCAAACCATTAATTAATTCATATGAAATTAGTTTTCTAAAAACAAAGATTTACTCTTGTACTTTCAAGTTCAACTAATAGAAAACACAATACAAGACTCATAATAATCATATCAATATTATATTTTACACTTCAATCTTAATTGTCAACACATTGAATAAATAACTTAGGTCTTGTTAAAAATATTTACATACATCTTACACTTTTTTTTTTTTTCGTAAACATCCGATTCCAATTGGTAGATTAAAGAATCAACATTCATGAACTCAATAATGTATGTTTTCATAAAATCAAACAATCGAACGGTCTGATTATAGCAATTCTTTATTTTTTCTTTTTCTTACTGTGAAGTTAACAAGAGATTTTAAATGAAACAAAAACACAATCAAAACTTGGCTTATATATAAAACGACAAGCAACATTCACAGTTTATTTTAAATCAAGGGCACTTGGTCATATAGAGATTTTCAAAAAGCATTTTTTTTTTGTATCTAGACACTATGTTCTCGATTATCATATTACAAACTATGAGTATTGGTAAATATACCTTCATTTTTAGATTGTTTGAACCATAAATGATGATGATGATGATGATACTCGACAAGAAATAAAATGATTAATATTCAAGAACAAAGATATGTGTTCAATGGAACAATATCTAAACTTTTTCTTTTTTTTTTTTTTTTACTAAAAAATAAAATATGATTAATTTCTTTGAAGACTTTTCTTTTCAAAAGTCTTATGAATAAATATTAATTTTTTTATTGATCAATAGATTTAGAAATATTTGTTTAATGAATTTTATAGATTTATAATCGAATTGAATATTAAAAAAATAGAAAAAAAAAATTCACTGCCAATTTCAAAATGAAAATGGCTAATTACAATCAGTCACTTCCTCCGAGTCTTTTTTCTTATCGAGCACACGTTTTCTTTTTTCAATACGTCATTTAATTAATACTACGACATACTAAGAAAAAGAAAAAATCTTTGACAGAAATTACTAGTTACCATGTATGAACACGTAATTGATTAAATATTATTACGAAGACCAAACATTCATCCAATCACGATAGACTCGCCTTTTCTTTATCGATTCTCTTCCTTTTTTTTTTTAGCTTAAACGACTCTTATCTAACGAACAAATTCAAGTATGCTTTCGACGACAGGATCTAGTTCTTAGCGATGAAATAGTCTCGATTAGTTTATATTATATGATAATCGAAAGATAGGATATAGATTTGTTCGTTTATTTATCATTCATCCATCCATAAGAACACATTCTAAAAGATTTTCAATCATCTAAATTGTAAGTATTGAGTGATTGTTAAATGTTTGATATGAATGAAATAAAAAAGAAAAATCGGATATCCAAGAATACTTTTTAAGACACTTGTCAATATTCTATAAAGCATAAGAAAATAGCAAAAAAAAAAATAAGACGAAATATATTTTTTCTTCTTTTTTTTTTTTTTCAATTATCTCTTTTCTATTCTTCAACTGCCAAATAATATCATCGATCTATGACAAACAGAAAATAATATATATTGACAAAAGTAAAATATAGATTATTACTATTTTATATAAAATAAAATGAAATTTTTCGCTGTCTTACTATATAAAATAAAATCGTATATTCTGATTGATTAAAATTAAATCAGATAGATATCGTATTACAGTTGTAATTCTTCAAAAATTGAATTAGCTCACGTAATCACACATTGTCTGTAAATAGTGTCAAAAAAATGATTCTTTCGTGATACTATATATTGAGGGTACGCACGCAAACTTGTGTTCTTGCCTATCATAGTGATTGCTGAAATTTGTATTAGAAGAGAGCGAGAGAGAGAGAGGGCAAAGAAAAATTGGAAATCAATCCAGAAGTAGTAGTAATAGAATCCCTGGAGATTTGTTGTCAAAAGCAAATTGGCATATCCAAAAAGCTTTATGTTGTTTGTATCAGATCTACCAGATTTATTTCTTTTACATTGATGAAAAGAAACAGTTCTAACTGCGTATGTATATTTTTTAATAAATGATAAAACCGGATATTCGACAAAATGATTTGTGTGAGGATATATAGATAGAAAGAAGGTTATTGTACAATAAGTGATTTCCGTTTTTCTCTCGTTTTTGTCATTGAATTAGTGATTTTGTTATTTCTAAAATGTACCCATAAGCCAAACTAACGAGAAACAAAAGAAGGAGAATCAATATTTATACGTTTGTTTAGATGGAATCCTTTTTTCAACGTATGTCATCATTGGTTATAAGAAATAGTAATAAATATGTTGAACAAGATATTGATGAAATTGATAATGAAGAACAAAGACAATTTACTTATTTACAACAACGTCGATGTTCAGCGCCTGATATGCGTCGACGTGGTACTACAACGGATCGATCAGCCCAGACACTTGATCAGAAGGGTACTTCAGAAGAACAAATTACAACTCATTTCAATGCTCATATGCTCTCTCGAAGACATTACAATTCTATTGGTAAGTTATTTATGAGTGATTTTTTTTTTCTAATATTACGTTTTTAAACTTATTTACAAGAGAGAAAAAAATTTTCAACAGAAATAAATTTTATAAATGAAGATTATAGATATAATACAAACGAAGCATAACTGAATATTCAACATATTTACTAAACGAAATAAATATAATAGATAAAATTTTGATTGTAGAATACAGATATGTTAATCTATTGAATGTCTTAAATTGTTTGAACTCAAACAATTTTAATTAAAAAAAAAAAATGCTTGTTTACCACATAAGAATCTCTATTCTTTTTTTTTTTTGGTTTCTACTTCTCTTCTAATTTTAAATTATATAAGATCAATGAATATGAATCCTTTATCAAATATTTGAAGGTGGAAACCTGTAAACATGAATCCTTGTATATGTTATTTTCTGTCTGTAAAAATAAAAAAAGAAAGAAGAAAAGAAAAAAAGAACTTGATTCAATTTAGTTATTTTTCACATGTTACAGGTCAATTTGGAAACGATAAGAATTACATGAATAAAATAATAATTTTTTGCTTTTTTTTTTTTATATAAATTGACACATAAATTTTATTCAGAATTTGAAAAGATGACTATATTTTTTTTGCCGTGTAATTTTTTGAAAGCTTTTGTCATTGTCATTCTACATTTTTTCATAAATAAATAATAATAACGATAGTATTCAACTCGTTTTCTTCCTAAATACGAATATAATACTTAGCTCTTTTTTTTTTCTTCAGTAAACATATAGTTAGCTTTGTTCGTTATCACATAATCGCATTCAGTTATACATAGAAACAAATTTACGATTTAATTAGATTATTTCCTTGTATTATTTACACGACTCCCATTGTTAGATTAAATCGTCGAAAAAAAAAAGAAAACAGAAATGCAGATGCAATTTCTCGTTTGGTTTCTTCACGACAAAATTGTCACGTAAATTAGTTATTCATTCTTTTTCTCTTTATAATAGTTTTGTTTTGTTTTGTTATTGTCTCAAGTCTCAAATATAAATATCTCTATAGTATGTATTTTATCTATTTCCGTATTGTCTTCGTATGTGACTCGATCTGTATGAATATTCATTCAAATGTATGCGTACAGATCGTTCATTTTTTTTTTCTTTTTACTATTGTTGTCTCCATTCGGAAGTCGAGCACTTAATAACATGTTTTCGTTCTTATCAAAACTGAAGAATTGAATTAGTTTGTTGGAAGTGACATAAGTAACCACTTGTCAGTATCACTATAATCTTCAATTACATGAGATTCTTGATGATGATTGTTATGTAATATAATTTCAAAAAAAAAAAAGAAAAAAAGAGAGGTGTCGTCTAATATTAAGAAAAAGAAAATAGAGGCGAAGAAAAAAAAAGAAAAGAAATATAGAGAACATGTAAACGACGATGAAGCTACACACATAATTTAGTCTTCTTCTCCTTCGAACGTAGTCCGTTCTCATCATGACTATTCAGTTTGTTTCTTCTATGATTATTTCTTGTTATTCCTCCAACGGGAATAGGAGTAAAGGGAAAAAAATACGGATGAAAAAGGAGTATGATGAAATAGAATAAAGAGAAAGATCGTAGTCTAGGAAAAAAAGGTCGAGAACAATCATCGTTTTCGTTCTCTTACTTTTTTTTTTTTATTAACTTAAGTCTTATACCTGTGTGACTAGAGATAAAAAGCTAACATAGAAATCTTATTAATTATTATATCGTTTTCTATTCAATTCTCAAATGATTATTTTAATTAATGAAGATAATTTTGAAGACAACAAAAGAAATAGCTTATATATATATATATTTATTATTATATTGTTTGACAAATAAATATGGCTAAACTGGGTTCTTTTATTCGACGTTTATTTTCTTCATTCACTTCTGATAATGATTGTCCATCATCACCGATTCTTGATACTCGAAAAAATATTGTAGTCATTTCATCATTATCACAATCATCAGTACCTACAGCAACAACAATAATAAAACCATCTCAATTAACTTCACATACAAGTCGATCATGTTCAACATCACCTCGTTCTATAATAAAACAAACCACAATGCAAATTGATAGTAATAAGAATGGGAATTCAAACTCAAATTTTCTTTCATCAAATACCAATAAATGTATTAATCGTCGTCTTAGTGCTCCTCTTATTATTCATGCATCAACTCATCATCATCATCATCATAATCTATATCGATCGGCTATAGTTGATGAAACTATCGAACAAGCATTAATTTCTCCATTACAACGTCTCTCATTGTCATCGACAGCAGGAACTTCTATCTATAATAATAATAATAGTGTAAACAGTTTAGGTGCTAGTGGTGGTTCTATAAGTGGATCACCACTTAATGATGTTCATTCATCACCACTCAATTTATCATTATCGACTTCGAGTTTTTTGCCTAGTTCATTAAATCATATTTCATCAACATCCGGTAGGTGTAAGAAGATTCTTTTTTTTTTCTTTCTTCTTGTGTTTTTTTTTAACATTTCACTCTTTATTATATATTTGACCTTGATCTTACTATCAATCGAAACAAAACAAAACAAAAAAAAAATGATCTGTATTATAAACGAAGCAATCGTTGTTGATCAAGTCGAATCGAAATTGATCGTCTATTTTTTCCGTTTCTTTCCAGCATGTCATATAATAAATCAAAGGATCAAATTTAGAAGGAGGGAGAATGAGAAGAAGAGAAAAAAGACTAGGAAAATTCCTATTATCATTAACGTTGATTTCATTCTTTAGTAAGAGAAGTTCCTTTCATTATATTGATTATACATAAAAGAACTTCAAAGAACAGCAAAGATTTTACATCAAAACAGATCATATTAAAAATAAGAGAAGCGGAAATTACAATTGTATGAATCAAATATTGAAAATATATCAAAAGAAAGCGAAAATGAAGAAGAACTACCTTGTAATTATCTCCACCGGAAGAAATGAACATTTTTTTTTACACATACGCATATATATATATATTGAGAAAAACAACCTTGATTTAAAGTTTTGTATGCATTTGATTTTGTGGCGTTGATTTGATATATATATATTGATTAGTTGAGTATACATTTGGGAAAGTATTAAACGAATTCCAAATACGGATTTTTTGTCTTATTGTTATTCTATTTCAAATACAATTTAAAAAAGAAAAAAATTATAATTATTCTTATGTCTCAGATTATTTCACAACAATATTCAATGACTTGTAAGTTTTGATTCAATGTCAACTTGTCAATAAAATATTCTACTATTTATTATTATAAATGGATAGAATCAAGACAAAATAAAAACAAAAAAAAAAACTTAATAAAGCAACTATACTTGATTATTCATCAATGAATGTCGTATATATAGTTATCATTATTTGTGTGAGAGTAAAAATCGAGAGCAAAATATATTGATAAGAATCTGCACTACATTTCAATGCTTTATTTTTTTTTCCATGTATATGAGCATATGTGTCTTCATTTCATTACATATAACAATCCGAGAATGAGAAAGTCCTATCAAACTCTTTTTCCCTTTTTTTTGACATTCATAATAAAATTTGTGCTGCATGCAGAACTAAATTAGACAAAAAAAAAAAAAAAGGCTTTTTCTCTTTTTCTTAATATATATCTATCTTATTTTATTGATAGGCACACCACCAACACAATTTACCGTTGGTCCATCATCATCATCACCACGTGTTAGTCTTCAATCAAATAATTCAGCATCACCTAATAGTGGTATAAAAAATATATTAGAATAATTAATATTAAATTTTTAAAGAATTTATAATTTAGATAGAAATATGTCTTCACAAACACGAGGACGACGTCCATCGATGTTTGATCCAATCGATCCAAAAGAATTACAACAAGCATTATATGCTTCAGCAGCTGCTGTAAGTTAACTTCACATCATAAATATCTGGACAAGACATAAGACATTAGTTTTCAGAATGGTCTTCTTTTTTGGATGAAAAAAAAATTTGTCTATAGATTTTGATATTAATTTTATATAATTTATTCTAAACTTTCGTATTATTCTAGTCGAACGAAAAATTCTAAACGATTATAAGATTTTTCAAAAAAGTAGAAAAAACTTATTTTAATAACTATAAAAAAAAAAAAAGAATATTAATGATTATTGTTATTCATAAATCAATATTGATCAATTTCGACACATCAGGAAATTATTATGAGACTTTTAATAATTTAGAATTCACTCGTTTCTTTAGATAATTATTCTATAAATAAGAATTCATTAGATTTTATTTTATTTTTTGTGTAATTAATAGAAAGCAAATCTTCCATCAAATCCATCAAATGAAGATGAATTAACACGACCACTATCTCATATAACTATTAGTTATGATCATGATATTGGACATGTTATTATTGATTCATTATCATTTGAAAATTTACATATTCTTGATAGTTATATTAATAATAATAATAATAGTGATTTTGTATCATTTTATTGTCGTTTTCGTTTATTACCAGAAAAACGTAGTTTATTTCAAACTAAAATTATTCGTTTAACACGTCTTCAATCATCATATTTATTTGATAAAAAACAATTAAATGAATTTGAATTAACACATGATCAATTAAATAATCATTCAATTGAAATATTTTTATATAAAATAAGTATAATTAAACCTTTATATAAAGATATTCGTATAGCAACAGTTAAATATGATTTAAATGAATTATCTGAAACAGATCAAAATCGTATAAAAAAATCATTAGATGAATGTGATCCATCATCAATAATACAGGTTTAATATTTTTCTTCAATTCAATAGAATTTTTTTTTTTTTTGTGTATGTGTTCATTTTATTTTCTAGGATCCTGATTTAGGTGAATTACTTCTATCTTTATCTTATTTACAAAGTGCTGGTAAATTATCTGTTGTTATTATTGAAGCAAAAAATTTGCGACCATTATCAATTGAAACAAAATCATATCCAGATGCTTGTGTTAAAGTAACATTATATGATCGTAATGGAAAAAAATTGAAACGTAAAAAAACAAGTGTACAACGTACATCAGATTGTCCAACATTTAATGAAGAATTTGTTTTTGAATTACGTCGTGATATTGCATCTGAAGTTATGATTGAATTACGTCTTGTACATGAATCATTATCATATAAAGAACAACTTGGTTCAGTTATATTTGGTCCTATTATTAATCATATGATGAAAGGACCATTAAATCCAGAAAATATATATTGGTCAACAATATTATCTGGTCAATCTCTTAATGCACAATGGCAAATATTAAAACCATCGATAAAAATTGAAGAATTAAAGTGATAGAAAAAAATAAGAAAGCAAATCCAGATTCTTTTTCTTTTTCATTCATTTTAAGGTAAACGAAAACAAAAAAAAACCGTACAATATTGTTTATTTTATGTGTGTGTAATGTCTAGTCATGTTCTTCGATTTTGTTTTTAAAATAAATGATAATCTTAATAATATTTATTATCAATTATATGCATATAAATTTATACTATATGATTGAAAAATGGAGGAAAAAAAAAAAGAGTTATATGTATATATATAACTAATCTTAAATACGCATGATAGCACAAATATTGATGACAACATTTCGGAAATGAAAGTTTCTAGATATATATTTATAAATTATTAGTTGTTTAATTTGACATGTGCATTCAGATGAAAATACATCAATGAATATAAAATGATAAAAATTGTATTCCTAGTTGATAGATAGATATATAATTTATCATGAAGATGAGATTTCAAATAGTTTAGTCATATAGAAAAAGTGTAATATCAAACTAAATAGTTATTTGATATTTGATTAAACATCGGAAAGAATGTATAAAGCACTAAGAGGACAAAAAAAGGTTGAGATGTCGTTTGTTAATTTCATCAAAGAGTTAGAAAAAATTGTGAATTATAACTATTCAAAAGTGAATGTTTGATCTCAATTTAATTAGTAATGTAAGTTTCTCTATGTCCAGTCTTATATTAGAATAGATATTATAAAAAAAAAAAAAAAAAAAAAAAAGAAAGAATTATATTTCAATAATGAAAGACAATAAGAATTTACAAGAAACTATTGAAAAGATTATGTTTGAAGATCAATTAAATTTGTATATTGACCATCATTTATTTGAATAGATATTTAAAATATCGAAAATTCTAAGCATTCTATGATTTCTTTCCAATGAGAGCTAAATATAGAATAACTTTTTGTTATGTCCTTTGTGAGAAGACAGTCACATTTTAAAGAATTCTTTTTGCATTATTTATGAATACAGTAAATATTAAATAAATCGATCAATTGTTGATTTATATTTCTTAATAATTCAACTATTAATCGAACTATAATAGTAGAATTCTTTTTCATATTAAACTTATAATCATTATTGCTAGTCTTCAATAATTCTTGTTTCAATATCAAAGATATGTGATTCAATTTTAGTGAGTACATCAATCTTAAAAGAATCTCCTACTTCCCCTTTCCGGATATTAAAATCAAAATTTTTTCAATATTTGATAAAGCTTCAAAGTATTCTCTGTCAAATGCTATATAAATGAGAGCTCCTCGTTGTTATAGTTAGCACTTTTATTAAACCTAAATCTTAAAATTCTTAGAAGAAAAATTCATATTGTGATTTTCTTCTAATGATAATAAGTATTTCTCATTCCAAAAGTGTTGAGAGCATGAATCATGGACCTCTAATATGACCAATTTTCGATCATTTTAGTTGGACAAAAAGAAGTTTTGATGCATACAGGAAAATTTATTTTTTCTCGAAATCAATTTTTACACGAGAAAAAAAAATGTAGAATCGTTCTCCGTTTCTATGACATCGTAAGTTCGATTGAACTGAAACGTTTTTTTTTACAGGTACTGGACATTGTTTAGGATGCCTACTTGTTTTTATTTTGAAAAATATTGCACCATTGATTTTTGGAGGTACGCTCAGTATTTTGATCTTCTCATTCGAATAGAAGGAGATATAAAGGAGGCATCCCAAACAATGTATAGTATCTTCGATAAAAAAAGAAAAGTAGAAGGAAGTATTAGAGAATTTGAAGTTTATGATAACTTTTGTTCAACTCATCAAGATCTATCTATGCTGAAAGTTTGAAATATTTTGGATGAGCTGTTGTTTAGTTATATCGTTTCATTTGATTCTCACATGAGAGAATAGTAGATCCATTCGATTGTATGTTCAACTCTAGTTTCTATAGAACTCTGTTAGGCATAAACAAATTTTCAATATGAGAAGATCAGATTAAAAAAGAACATATTTTAGTCAAACTAACTTTACAAGCGAATAACACCAATAAAGCTCGATATTCTAGTTTTTCCTTTGATTGCAACCGCCCTAAATCGCATAGTTTCTTATTAAACTTATGAACAGCCTTTCTTACTGTATACATCCGAGATTGTCATATTCGGATAGATTCTTTTTTTTTTATTATTAATCTTTTGTCTCTTGACTTATATTGAAAGTATGAAATCTTCGAACAAAAAAAAAACCTGTTAACATAAGGTGATTCACATAAAATAATATTCTATTAAACGATTTCTAATGGATCTCGATCACGTTCAGAAATTAATAATTTAATTTTATTTGAATTCCATATTTGTTCAAAATGTTTTTTAATCACATGTAAAAATCCTCTTTCTGTATTTGTATGATCACATAAAATAACTGTTGTACCACGATGTATAGCATTTAATACAGCATGATGTGTAAGTTCACCTGTAAGTTGTATATCAACATTTTGTAATTGAGAAAATACACTTGAACCTGAACCAGCACAAACAGCTATAGTTTTTATTGATGAATCAATTGTTTTATTATTTGCTAATGCAAGACGAATATATTTAAGACCAGTTAATGTTTTTATATTTTCAATTATTTCACGAATTGTTCGAGAATTTTTTAATTCAATTAAACGACCATATCCTTGACGAGAATCTAAAGGCTAGAAGAAGAAAAATCAAAAATAAGATTTTATTGTCAAGAAAGATAAAAACAAAAAAAAATTTTTTTTTTTTTTTTCATTACTTTTTGAACATCAATTATTTGAATTGTTTTACTTATATGTTCTTCATGACGATATAAATCTATTATTGAACTTACAGCACATGGTGAACATGAAATAGATAATTGAATAGCCGGTCCATTTAATGTATTACAACTAGAAAAATTAAATTTTAGATTTTATATGATATGAAAAAAGAGAACATTACGATATTTCATTGATTATAGTAACATCATCAATATTTTTAATTGAATTAATATTATGTTCTTTAGGAAGAGTTATTGTTAATAAATGTTGATTTTGTGATGGTGTTTCATTTGTTTTAACTTGTATAATTGGACGTGATGTATAATCTTGTTCATCTTAACAAAACAAAAATGTTATAATTTCATTTGATAAATTATTATGAAATATAATCCTTTTGACTGATGGATCTAATAGAAAAATGTTTCCGATTGATCGAACATATATTATAATCTTTTTAATAGCTATTATTTGCTTTTATTAGATTTATTTAATTGTATTTTTTTAAAACTTTTAACATTTACTAGGCAAATAACAATGTATCTTTTTTGTAAATAAATGTAATATTTTCATAAGTCATACTTGAATCGGGACTGTCTGTGTCATGAAAACCCTAATGTGTTATAAATACTCTAAAAAGTTTTTGAACTGTTGTTGAGATACTGTATTTTTACGATATATGTAAGTACAATACCGTAGTACTCTTCGAGAAAACTAAGAAAATTGAATTTGCAACTTGAAATTTTGAAGAGAAACAGTCTGCAAGACAAATAGTTTATAGTAAAAGTTTTAAATCTTCCAATTGCTACTATTCTAAGGTACGGCTATGGTAACGACATGTTATTTTACATCATATTGGCATGTTTCGATACTGGTTTTCTTTTTCATAATAGGAATCTGAAACTTTCACAATTAACTATTATCATTAAGAAGTTTTTCTCTGCAAAATTTCAAGTCAAAATTCAATATTCTCAGTATTCTTGAGAGGTATCACAGTATTATATTTACAAATATCGTAAAAATATAGTATTTCGATAGCAGTTTGAAATCTTTTCAGAGTGCTCATTACACATTAAGATCTTTATGGCACACTTAATTTGAAATTAATTGCGATTGGACAGTTTGGAGACTTCACTCGTGAGATAATTAACAAATTGTTTTTCAAATAAAAGTTGATCAACTCTTAGTTCAGATGCAAATAGTTCCTCTGATTTGAATAGATCTGTCTGAAAAATTTTATTCCATGTTGAAAATGATATTTCAATAATAAAACCAATGAGTTTTTTTCTGCTCGGAAGTATCTGTCTTACAAGTAGAACAAAAAGTTGTTAGTGCAATTCATATGAGATTAAAGTGTGAGACAAGTTGTTGTTAATCTCAAGGAGATTGTTTTATTTTTTCTAATTTAATATACATCTTTTTTCATTATTCTTTTATTTAATCTTACAGAAATGTAATAAGGAAGTAATTCATATATGTTATAATGAGATATGATTGATAGACATTTATATTAATATTGTTAGTCAGGCGTTCAAATTTTTACTCGTTTAGATTGTGTTTTACAAAATTAATCGGACAGATCATAAGATTGGAATTAGAATTGAACTTATTGACCTTTACTTTTAGGATAAAATTTTATGATAATTTTAACAAATATCAGACATGTGATAATAATTCTAATGAATGTTCAGATTGATTCATTTGAAAGAAAAATAAATCCTATAGACTAATTTTTAAACATTTATTATTTCAATAGTAGAAAAAGTTCTATAAGTTAATTAATTATTATTGAAAGAAAATTCATTTGCATTATTATAATTCTATTAGAATTTGATTAACATAAATTCTTACTTATTCCAAATGCTGATATAAGCCATTGATTAACACCATTATCAACAGCATCCCATGATGTATGTGGTGAATAAATAGTAATTCCATGTTTTATACATTTAAGTATAATTCGTTCTTTCCAATTATTTTGTGTTAAACGTTTTAAAGGACTAAATATTGGTGGATGATAACTAATAATTAATTGAGCTTGTTGTTCAATAGCTTCATCTAATACTGGTTCAGTTAAATCATTTGTAAATAAAATTTTTTCTATTATTGGATTATTATTATGTGGTTCAACAAGTAATCCAACATTATCCCATGATTGATCAGCAAGATAAAGTGGTGCATAAGTTTTTAAATTTGATAAAATTGTATTTAATTGAATTCCTGTCATAGTTGATAAATATTTTTTTATTAAAATTGTATTCAATCGATATGACTTATTTAATAGAAAAGATGATAGCATAAACAACAAAATAATAAAAGTAAAATGATTAATCTAGAAGGAAAACAAAAAACAAAAAACAAAACAAAAATCCAATAACTATAGATTAGGAAAGATTTTTTTGTGAATTAGAATCATCTTCATAATCATGATCTTGTAAAAAACTTTCATGTTTATGAATATGAGTTTTTATTGATTGTTTAGGTGATGATAATGATTTTATTGGTAATGTTATACCAGCTTGACTAAATTCATCTTTTGTTTTTGATGATAAATATTGAACATATTTTGATGAATAATCACGAATTAATTTTGTAAATTCATCTAAACGATTTGTTTTTTCATATGCACGAAATAAACTATAGAATAATGTATCAATTGATAAATGTCGTGTATATAATGGATATTGTTCAAAATAATCAATAAAATAAATAAGTGATATTGTATGTGTATCAAATACATGATTAGTTTCATAAATATCATTTTTTAATGAATTATTTATTAATATTGATTCATCATCAAAATTTTGATTATCTAATGGAAAAAAGAATAATTCTCGAACATATCTTTGACAATGTTCTTCAAATGTTGAACGACTTATCTGTTGACAAACTTTATAAGCTTCAGATAAACGATGTTCATGAATTAAAGCAAATGCTAATTGTTCATATGCATATGTACGAGAACGAATTTTACCAATTTTGATTAATACCTAATAAAAAGAAATTTTTATTGTTTAGATTATATTCAAATGTAATTCTACGTATTTTTCTATTTTATAAAAAAAAAAAAACTGAAGCCTGAATTGAAAAAGCATTGGCTCATTTACAAACTTTTATAAAGCTTCTCTCCTATTATCTCAGATCAATGGTTTTTATGCTCGATCAGCAATAGGTTACGTTGTGTTCTAAATGGGTTACCTCTGAAAATGGAAAAACTCGATCATTGATTTCCCGGATATGGTGATCCTGTTTCTAAGATCTGACCATTTTGCAAAACTTTACGGCTGGAATCGGTTCATGCATTTTTCCCTGAGCACATCAGAAGAGTGTATTTGTATGAAAACCTTTTAGATTCTTTTAATGAAATGTAAGTTTGAGGTGAATTAGGAATGTTTCATATATTTCTTGCAAACTGTTCTATTAAAACATAATTTAACAGGAGTTTTGGATATATTATTCCTTTTTCAATTCAGATACTACATTATTTTATTTTTATTTTTCTTCATGTTTCATCATTACTTTCTAAAAAATTAGTTGGTGATGCACAAATATATTGCACTATAAAATATTGCAATATTATGTTCGCAACGATTTGTCAATGCGATGACAAGTTCCAACAGCGATACTATGTAAGATAGGATTATTTTAAAAGTGATTAGTGATGGCGAATATTGAAAATTATCGATGTCTACAAGAAGAAATTTCAATAGGTTTCTTGATTCTTAGAATATTTTGAAAGTCTGAGTCAAAGTGGATGGTTCCTTTCTTGATATACTGAATATTGAAAACAAACGATCACATGTTATTAAAACAAAAGTCATAGACAAGAATTTTTGTTCAGTATGTCGAGAAGGAACTATCGGTTTTGGCTGAAACTTTCACAATATTCTCAGGATTGTTAGATCTATTCATGAGTACAAGCTCAGGTCAAAATTTCTTTTTTTTTCTGATTTTTTCTATAGAAACCTTCCCATAGGTCGAAAATCCAATGAAACGCTCATAACTTCATAAGGAAGGATTATGGGACATATCCTCTTAAGCCTTTTCTAGTCTTACTGAATCCTTCTTATGAGCAACTATGTAATATTTTTATCAAAATCAAATGTTCATTAAAACGATATTGTATTGTCAATGGTATTTTCAAAATTTTGGAGAGATGTTTGATTGTCAAGATTCTTTCAGATGAACAGAATCTAGTGATCTAGTTGTTTTTAGATAAGGTAAGGTTATTGAAAATTTTATATTAGATGATACCTACGTGAGTATTTGCCCTATAGCTAGCCGACTAGCAAGCCTAACATTTTACTTTCATTGTCAATTTTTTAACTTGAAAAATGCTACATTCAGAATAAATTCGTAGAAATCTCCTCGATTTGAAGTAGTAAAGAGATCAATTTTATGTATAACGAATTCTTTACATACAATAGAAAAGAATAAAACTGGTTGGTGAGTTAGGACTGCTTCTTTTGAACATATACGATACTCCGAGTCACTGGTATTGAAAAACGTACAACATTACTGCTTAAAAAATGTCACTGAAATACCTTTCGCAATTATGATTTTCGCTAGACAGACACTATATCGATTATCTTCCTATTGAGCCTTGTATTACATTCATATCAGGTTAAGGTAGCTGAACTACACATGTACAATAAAAATAGAATTGTAAAGCACTTTCTAGTAAAATAAAATAAAGTGTTCAGAAATCTACGTCTTACGAAAATTTTGACCGTTTCTCTTGCTCTCAAACGGTACAACCAATCTAACTGGAATGATTACTACAGATAGAAGCACCAAAAATAAGGAGACATATGTTCGAGAAAAAACAATTGAAATGAATTTTTGAGATTTTTTCTAAGAAATCTTGATTTTCATAGTATCACATCCTGATACATTACACCTTCCATCGAACTTTGCTCAGTAGCGCTGGAACGCTTACCATTCATACTTGGAAGTGTTCGCCAAAGGTAAAATCGACCGATTTTGTTTTTGTCTTCTCTATTCAGATTTATAGGGTCCTGAAATTCAAGATCCCAGTCTCGGCACCAAACCTGTACATATTCCTCTCAGAAGAAAAAAAGGTAAAGTTTTTGGAGAAGCTTAAAATTATTTCTGAGATATAGTCTAAGGTATCGCAAAAAAAATTCTCAGTCCAATCGGATAAAATTTGTTGAGGGTCGTAATATGCCAGAATTCGACTCTCTGAAAGCTAGAGTTTCTCAAAAGAAAAAAATCGTGAAGATCTTCTTCAACATTTTGTTCCTCGAACATGTATCTTCTTATTTTTTTTTCGTACTCTATCTGTAGTAAAAATTTCAATTTGATCGATTGTATCATTTTCAAGAACTAGAAACAATCTAAAAAAAAGAGGCCAAGTATGCCTATTTAATTCATTAAAAATTTTATACCTGTTTAAGTTCTTCTGTACAATCATCACGAAGTAATTTTCTTATTATTGGAAACATTCCAACAAGATTATTCCATTGAATAAGTATACTTTTAATTGTTTCAAATGCATGTAATGGTCCATGATCTTGATAAGATTTTCGTACAATTAATGAAAGTACAATTGATGACGGATCAACATATTTATTTTTTAATAATTTATTAACAAGATCTTGAAATTGTTCAAAATTAATTAATAAATATGCATCTAATAATAAATCACGTACACGACGATACATATAATTTGGTACTGTATCATAACAACCTAATGAATCAATTAATTCAATTGCTTTCTTAAATGAATTTTTACGTATAAGTAAACGTATAACACTAACACATTTATGTGGATCTAATTTAAATTTTGGATCAATATCATTTGATAAACGTATGTAATGAATAACTTTATTAAGATTAAGTTCAACTCTTGAATCTTGAAAAATATAAAAAATTAAAAAAAAAATTTTTTTTTTTTTTTTGAAAGAAAAACTTTTAACTTACAATAATCAATTAAAATAGCAATAACACCTAATGATGGAAAACCTGTTGTTTTTCTTTTATCAAAATAAATTGATTCTAATTCTGATATACGTTTCATATAAGACTCTCTTACAGGTATTGTCATTGTACGTTCACTATCCAAACATTCTGTACAATATTTTGTTAATAATTTACTTATTAGTCCACTTGTATTCATTTTTTTACGTTTTAATTCTATTAAATGATCTTCAAGTTCACGTATTGTCCAATTTCGTGTAGATTTTGTTGATTTTATATATATATCACTACTATCATCGATTAATGATTGATTATCTGATGACAATGATTGAGTATTCATACATTTTTGTTGATCATGTTTTAAAGTTTTTATTAATTGATCATTTACTTGATCGAATGATTTTATACCTTTAAAATATATGAAAATAAATATCAGTTTTCCGTTTCAGAAAATAATCATTTCAATGTACAATAGTCATCAAAAATCTTTCTACTAAGTGAAAAAAAAGTATCTAAACATGAATTCTTCGGTTTCATATTTTCATTATAGAGAAAAAGTGCGGTGCACTCTGATCGTAAACAGCAATCAGGACTTAATTGACTTTCATGACAAGAAGCTAGAAGGCCAACATAGGTATTTTGTTATTCAGAGAAGGATATTGGAGAGTTGATGAAGAAATCTCTTTAGATATCATCTTACAATTTCATGATTATGAATACTGCATAGTGTTCTATAACAGAAACCCTGAAAGGATTTAGACTCCTAATAGCATTTGACTAAGCTATCAAATTTTTTATATGCCTATTTTCTAGGTGCTCGTGATTTTCGAAAAATTTCTTTTTTCAAATTTTGATCTAAAATTTTGCGCGTATAAGATATCGACCCTTTTCTGTAGACAGTGAATATATTATGTATTTTTTGAAAGCTTCATATCTCGAAGAGATTTTGTTCAAAGTTTCTGAACTTTTTTATGGAGGTTTGTCTCGTTGAGCTCTTTATACGCACGAAATTTCAGATCGAAATTTGAAAATACAAGTTGTCTAAAAACCTGAGACCTCTAGAAAATAGACATATTAAAAATTCGATGGATTACTCAAATTTCAATAGGCGCCCAAATCTTTCTAGGACTTTTATTAGAACTCTATGTAGCATCTATAGGCAAAGATATGAATAGACATTCATCAAACCGAATGTACGGGTTGTTCTTAACTATGGTCATTTTTAGTTAATTAATAAATGTAGCCGTAAGCTAAACGAAAGGATGTTAGAGTTGGTTATGGAAGATTTACGCACGATAGAATAAATGATTCAAAAACTGAAGAGTTATAAGTATCCTTAGAAAAAGTTGATGGTGTCCCGAAATACTCGAACCCTATCTTGGCTGAACCTTAGGATGTGTCCATGACTATCTATCTACCTCAAGAAACGCTTGAACAGTTACTTAAACACTCAACATTATCTAACCTGAATAGATAGTTCTTAACTTGGAAGTCAAACGCGAATCGTTCATTCTAAATACTGAGTCCAAGTTCGGGTTGGGCGTACATCTACTGTAAAAACTGCAGGACTTCAAGATCAAAGTCCCTACTATTTCTCTCTGTCTGGTTATTTCAAAGTTTCTGTGGACGTTTTTGAAAATAGAGAGCTGCGGATCCTTTCAGACTCAAGTCCAACTGGCTCCAGGTCAAGTGCGAATGCAAATTTTTAATTTATTGTCGGCTCCGAGTCCATAAAAACGTGAACCCATAGCTCTTTACTTAAAGAACAGTATAGCTTAGTGACAACATTCGCATCGTCATTGTCTGAATAATACGGCAGTTCTGGTAAATTTTTACAAAGGAAAAAAATCTTATCGATTGACTAGTCTTTGATAACATAGTACCATATTCTAGCTATGATAAATAAAATTAAAAAGAAAGAAAGATACTGCCCAAGTTTAGCATATTTTCTATGAGATGTACAATTAATAGTTTATGTTTTGATATAAAATTGAGTGTTTTTTTTCTATTCGAAAAATGAGTTTAATAATGAAATATTCCAATCTCTATGCTTACGATAATGATGTAATAGTGATCATTGTGTCATTAAGTTTCACTACTGGATGCCTTTACATTCTAATATGAAAAAATTCAATATCTTGAGTTGTTATCAATCAATCTTTATGATTTTTTCAGATTAGGTTTCTCTAATAAGTACTCACTGTTAGTCGAAAAAAATCCTAAACTATTAAGCAAGTAAGATGTTAAGGATCGATTTTTTGCAGTCATCTACTATAAAAAACATGTTGTATAACTGATTTCTTTTTTTTTTTTCGTTTCAATTTTGAAAGTTAGGCTGAATTAGATACAATCACCGTTCAGTTATTTGTCATTCGAGATTAAAACTAAACCTAAGATTAAACAATTCATCTAAAAATAATCGGCCTACTGTTGAGTGAGAGTCAATGAATGAAAAATTAGAAAAGAACAAATTATTCAATGTTTCTTATTTATGAAAACTATGAAATGAAAATTTGAAATAATACACGAGATTTTTTTATTTTGCTTGATCTATAACTCTCGTACGGTATTGCAATTAGAGATAAAACTTTAATCATTTTACCGATTCATTGTGATCAACCATCATTGTAAATAATGGTTGATCAGAAAACTTCTGGTTCATGAGAAAAACAAGAAAACAGTATCAATGTATTTGCACGAGATTTATAATGTGCGTAATACTTCACACCATTAAGGTCACCGTAAACATATCATATATTAGTTTAGTTCTTATCTTTGTTTCTATAAGTATTACTGCGAACAAATTTTAAATTGTGTCACATGAAAATCATTTTGTGCCGATGATGTTACATCATAAATACATAGCATAAAATACACTACATAGTAGGTTTATGCAGTTAAGATTTATCGAACTTTGAATTTCAATTGTATTTTGAACGATTTTCATATATCTCGGCCGTACTAATAAACTTATTATCTATATATTTTTGTTTTCGGTTCAAAAGAGTTTTTAAACAAACTTTGAAATTAGGAATGCAACGATAAGCATCAGTATATCGATCTAGACATGCACGTATAGAATAATGATGAAGATGGCCCACTACAAGACAATAGCTAACATAACTAAACCGTTAGAACTGCGTCTGTTGCAAATAAGAAAATCGAAATCGAGAATTTTGACCAACCTTCTAGCGATTCGAATTCCTGAACTCTGAAAAACTTTAGTCTATTTTCATAAAATTCAGCTATTTGCTTAAAATACCCTTTCCGATAGTAGAGAGAGTGCCCATGGACAGTTCATCATCACCGTTACATTTCTGTTTCAAAAATCTAGTTTTGATAATAAGTAAAATTTTCAATAAACTTTTGTCAACATGAGTTTAAGTATTTTTTTTTTGCCAAACAATATTTTATATTACCTAATTGTTTATAAAGTTTTTCTTTAACTTCATTTGTTAATGGTATTGTTTGTGATCGTTGTTCAAATATTTTTAAAATTTTTTTTAATAAATCAATACTTTGTTGATGATCTTTTTCTAAAAACCAATTAACAATACATATTAAAACACAATCATTTAATGAAATAATATCATTTTGATTTTTAACAAAACGTTTATTAATAATATCAATAAAATCAATAATATTTTTTAAATGATTAAATATTTCATTATAATCTTTTTTTTCATAATCAATATATAATTGATTAATTAATGATTGCATAGCTTGCATTGTTTGTTCACGTATAATTGTTGTATATTCAAAACGTATATTTTTATTTACATTAAGAAATATTTTTAATGAATTTAATAAATTTATATTAATTCGTTTTAATGTTAATAAATAAAGATTAAACCAATAATTATTAAAACGTATATTAACTTTTTTAAATAATATATCAATATCTAATGGTTTTAAATAACATTGATCAAAACAAAATTCAATTAAATAATCAATTATTTCATTATCATAATTAATTGAAAAATTTTTTTGTAAATAATCAAGAAGTTTATGTATTTGATTAATCATTTCTTGTGTATTATTTATAAATATACGACGAAATTTAATTAACATTGGACGCATATAATGTTGACGATATTCATAACCTTGTTGATGCATTATATCATAAATTGCATATATATATGGTAAAGGTATATAATTTTGATATGCTTGATAAAGTAATTGATGAATTGCAAGCCAACGATCTTTTTTATCAGTAAAATTTTCAGCTCGTTTAAGTACATATTGATGAAAATTTTTTAATTGTTCATCAGTAACAGATTCTGATTCACATCGATAATTAATAGAAGCTAAATTAAATAAATAGATAGACAATGTAAATGAATCGTGATGGAAAAGAGAAGCCGAACAGTTGCTCGCGGATATAGCTCTATGTATGGATTCTTCTACACGCTACACACACAGTACAGAGGATATGGGTGCTTGCGTTGATCTTCTCTTTATTCATTCCCATACTCACATCCATGTGAGCAAGTGTCCTAGCGAGCAATTGTCCTAGACCTCTAGAAAAGAGCTTACATTCAAGATTATTATTAATATCATCAAGTGTTAAAGCCGAAAATGGACGAAAATGATGTGTTGGTAAACGAATTTTTAATAGATTTAACATAGTTAAATTAATAACATCAAAACGAAGAGTTTCGTCACGTTTTGGAAATGAATCGACTAGTAGAAAAGCGTAATCATCGAGTTTAGCATCTAATAATTCTGTTGCACAGAGAATATATTGAACCTAAAAAAGAAAAAGATTTTTATTAATTTCTTATGGTAATAGTGAATATAATCTACATCCAATAGTTTGATTATAGCTTAGAAAATATACATTAGTTGTGTAGTCACGAATTGATTCAAAGAGGCGGAAATTTATAAGTTGAAGAGACCCACCATGTTGAAAAGTAAAGACAAAGAATTGAGTCAAAAAGTCACTTTTGTAGCTCTCAATATTTTTGGATATCTATGTTTTTATAATATCTCTTAATTGATTTTTCCACGACTGTAGCTCCGCGGAGGTTACACAAGAAACTCTATTTTCCTTAAAAAACAACATTGTCCTAGAGGAGTTAATCATTCATACTGTCATTGTCTATTTTGATACCTTCATTTGCATAAGATTTACTGTAGATTCTGACCGAACCAGAACAAAAGATTATAGTTAAGAGTTTTTTTACATATCATGTAAATAACTTCTAGCATATTTTTCTCTAAGTCGGAACCAAATTAAATCTATTATAGTTATGATAAGTTATCATAAACGAAAAGGAGGTATTAAAAAAAACAATGATTTTTTTTCTACTTACTAGGAAATATATCCAAACGTCGCGCATGCTGTTCGACTTCATATTATGGCTACGAATCGGTCTCGGTGAGACTAAATCAGGCTTAAAAGAACATGGTTGCTATGGTCTACCCATAAAAAGTTATAGCCATTTAAATGAAACATTGTCTATAGGTACGTTTGTTATTCCTAAAAACTTCAACAAAAACGAACATATCTTTCTCGACATATTCAATATCGTGAAAGACATGTTCGTTTTCGTGGAAGTTTTCAGACATATCAAACATGCCTATAGGCAAAGTTTCATTTAAACGGCTATAACTTTTTATAGGTAGGCCATAGTGCTCAAGTCCTTTTAAGTTTATCTTAGTCCCACCAAGACTTACTCGTAGCCATAATATGAAATCGAACGACGTCCGACAGTTGGGCATATTCTCTCGTTAGACATTTTTGAGCTTACTGTACTCAAAATATAAACTTATCAATATTTTAATGACATGAACACGAGCATTCGTCCAATATAAAAAATAAAAATAAAAAAAGATGTAAATTTTCATTTGTACCTTTATTCGTACTAGATGGAGCGGTTAGAACATAGTCGACCGTTTAAGTATCAAACTATCACTGATTTAAATCACATAGATTATGATTCGCCAATTAAAAATTTTCAAATTTAACTTAAACTTATCAGTGATTTCATTTGTTTTTATTTGTTCCTAAATTTTTAATATTTTCCTACTACTCACACATATATCAGCAAGACTATTTTGATCAAGTGAATTGATTACAAGTTGAAATAAATCTTTTTGTTGACATTCAGCACATTTAATAATTAAACGAAATAATGATTCATTATCCATTTTTGATACATTTTCAATAAAATATTTTTTTGCTTGTTCAATTTGTCCATGTTTTAAATAACTAATTATAAATTGTTCATATGTTTCAGATATTGGTTTTAATTCTAATTCATGAAAAAGTTTAAATAAACTTTCTACACGTTCTACATTGCCTTTTTGTGCATAAGAACTTAATAAATTTGTTAATATTAATGGTTCAATATTTAAATTAGCTATTTTCATTTCATGTAATATTTTTTGTATATCATCTGAACGACCTTGTCGTGCATAACATTCACTTAATAAACGAAATGATGTTAAATTTGGTATAATATTAAATTTTTTCATTTCTTCTAAAATTTTCATTGAATCAAATAAATAATTATTTTGTAATGATACACGCATATATGAATTATAATGTGTTACATCAAATGTAACATGTTTTTGTTTAAATATTTTCATCATATGATCAAGTACTTGTTGTCTTTGATTTGGTAATTCACTAACAAGTAATGAACCAGTACATCGAATAAGTAGAAGAGCTTGTGTAGAATTAATTGTATCAAGTTCAACAGCTGCTTTACGCATTGCACCACGTACAAGACCAGGATTTAATCGACCACGACGATGAGCTTCACCATCGAGTCTTTCAAGTAATTGATCAAGATCAAGACGAGTTGTTTGTGGTGGACGAATTTGTTGAATAGAATGATTATTTGTACTGAGATATGATGAACGAATGAAAAAAAATGATGTACGACGAAAAACACTTGCAAGACGTAAAGCAAACATACTAGAAGAAATTTATAAATAATATGATATTTTATTTGAAAAAAATTAAGATTTATTTCAATAGAAAAAAGAAACAATGATCTTTTTGTTTTACAACTATGTTTTCATGTTAAATATTGATGATTCTATGATAAAATATCTTGATAGATTGAAGAAGATTCAAATTAATTTTTGGCATTCTTGAAAATGTTTTCAAGAAATGAAAAGCTATGGGTTAGGACTAGTGATGAACGAGAGCAATCGTTTTTGGT
Source organism: Rotaria sordida (assembly GCA_905250125.1). Taxonomy (NCBI): domain Eukaryota; kingdom Metazoa; phylum Rotifera; class Eurotatoria; order Philodinida; family Philodinidae; genus Rotaria; species Rotaria sordida. Next base: position 11,209 of record CAJNOL010002046.1, on the reverse strand, counting down.
CCTAGTCAAAAAAACCTTTTGCTTCGGATTTGGTGCTTTGTAATACATGTGCTAGCGAAAAATGCAATATCACTTTCTAGTAGTGTCAATACGTTCGAGACATCTTGTTATATGTTCGACGATTCTGTTGTTTATGAAAACAAAAGATTTGTTTTTGAATCAAAGTTGTAGCAGCAAATATTGAGGTGATCGTTAGTCAATAATATTTGCATAAACTTTTAAAACATATAAGTCATCAGAATATGATTTTTGATGTAAGTCTTACATGACTATAAGAGATGTCATCCCCAATGAAAAAGTACTGATCTCGAATCCGTCGAGACAGAGAATATCTTGTCTGTATTTAGTAAGGATCAGCATATTGTGTACTTTTCGAATATGACCCTTAAAAATTTTATCTCAATTTCTATTCCGAGAGTAGTGAAGTAATCTTTGAAAGACCTAAAAAAAAAACGAATTTGGACGGAAAGTGTAAGCTGAAGTATATATTGGCTTTTTAGACTAACAAACTTTTCGAACAAAAAAATAATTTGATCTTTCCAGGTTATAGAGCATATCGGATTGCATGTAACTTTTTCTGTTTCAAATTGTTTTGTTTTGCAGACAATACAGTCGTTTTAATTCATACAACAGATATATATATATCAATATTTCAATGTGAAAATCTTCAAGATAGTATAATTTTATTTAAAACTCATTTTTGGAAAATAGAAGACATTATTGTCTTGTAAACAACTCGATATACTCTATAGTCTGAGTAGGTCCACAACAATTTTTTTCAATATATTTGTTAGTTTGAAAAACCAACATATAAAGAGCTGATGGAATTTCTTATGATCATATTCGGAATGATCAGTTGAAAACGTTTCCTCGTAAGATGGAAAATTCTTAAACTCATTTATCTGTTGTATCACTTAAATTTATTAGTTTCTTATTGAAATAAATCATTCCTATTAATCAAGTTTTCAGAAAGACAATTAATACTATTGAATGCAAATAAACGGAAATTTCTTAATATTACTATAGAATTAAAATCATAAGAAATATTCTTGAGCAGAACACATTAAAGATTTGCAATTTCATTATTGAAAAATCTTGATAATAACTAATGATAATATTCTTTAACCGGAATTAAGAAAACAAATCTCATTTTTATATTAATTCTCAAAAAACAATTGATTACATATTCAAGTTTAATGTTTTCAACGTTTTGTGTCCAACGACTTCTATCATTCATTATTTCCTATGTCACGTTTTTTTTTCATCAGACCTGCCAATTAACAGCACTTTTTAAAAAGCCGTAAATTCCAACAGTTTAAGGTTATTTTTTTTTATCAATTTATTTTTACTGATTTTTCTTTTCTTTACTGATGACTATTTTTGTGGGACTGTCTTTATTGAATAATCAAACTTGAAAACTAAATCAAAACAGTCGATATGACTGATACAAGCGACTAAAACACACTTCACATACTTAGAAAACCGTGATAACGACTCAAATCTGAGAACATTTGAAGAGTTAAATTATTTTCATACGTTTCGATATGGAAACAGAACAGCAATGATAGAGCAAAAAGACGGGCGGTTTATTGGCGATACACTCCTCAGTGATTCGATCGGTACTTCGATAGGCTACCACTGGTTTTTGTACGATTTGCAGTATATGTAAAAGTTATACTCATAGATCTCCTTATTTGAATTAAATACTAATTTAAAATTCCTACATACTATTTCAATCATCTCTATAGACACATGTCTCACAAAATTATCATCTACCAATGATTATTAAATCTACATGGTCATACGAATGAATTCAATTCAATATTTTTAACATCGAAAACTTCATTAAAGTTCTTCATCTATAAATTAAAGAAAAAAAAAACAAAAACAAAAACGAAAATAAATATTCTTTGTTAAAAATAGTACAAAAAAAAATGTGTACAATTAATATCACTGTTTATTTGTCATGGTTAATTTTTAAAGCAAATTTTGCTGCTAAAAGAAAATGATCTGAAGCAAATTGATGATTTGGTATATGAATATCAATCATTTGATTTTGTTTATATAAATCAAAACGACTTAATAAATTTAATTTAGATGGATTATTCTCTTGTTGAGTATAAAATATATAATCAACTAATTTTGATTCATCACCAGAATTTGTTGTTATATCTAATGAATTATTTAAATCATAAACTGATTGAAATTTTTTATTATGTGTTAATATTGCTGATGAATGTTGATTGATATGTGTTTGAAAATTTGATTCATTATTTGATATTGCTAAACGACAATCAGAAGTAACAAATGATGATGGAAGAAGTTCATTTGATGGTAATTGATAAGAAAAACAATTTTTAATAATTGAATTTTCTGTTTGACCAGAAATTTCAATACAACGATAACTATCATATTTAATATATTGATTCAATAAAAATTGAATCAATGGTGATTGTGGATGAGAATTAAAATCACCACATAAAATAATTGGATAATAAGAATTTGTATATGAATCTTTTGTTGCTAATCGATCAATTTCAGCAAGAAAATATTGTATTTGTGCTAATTTAATATCACCACGTTTTGGTGAAAAAAGTAAATGTGTTGTTGCTACACAAAATATATCATCGGATGATACTTTAGAAGATATTGGTTGAAAAAGTGCAATTAAACCACAATTATCTCTAAAATACGAAAAATTTTTTTATCTTTATAAATTTACTTCATCGTAGAGATCATTAAATCAAATTTAATACTAACAAGATTTTAATCATACGAATGCATCGACAAAATTAGGAATACGACAGATGTCTGTATCTCTATCTGAATAATCTTTCACAAGAATTAAGATATAAATGAATTGCAATTTTTTGGGACAATTGATATTTTAGAGAATTTACAACATAATTTCCATTCCTATTGAACAACTTTAATGTTATCTTCTTAACTTTATTCTCTCATGTACTCTTCCACCCCTACACCAAATTTTATGTTTCTAACCTATGTCATACATTTGATCACACTGACGCTGGTATGCCGGCAGAAGATTGCCGATCATTTAAGTATAACACTATCGCCATTTGATTGCTGGTATACCGACGATTTTTTGTTCGGTTGGAATCACATGGATAAGTCATACAGTAGTTTAGAAATTATCCTGAATGCCTTCAGTGTGAATCTTCTCTGTATTGATGGTCACAATTGTAAAATTTTTAGAGTAAACTGCATTAGAGTGAAGCACTTACTGATGAAAGCTTCAAGACAAATGAACTCTCATATTGAAACTAACGAAAGAGAACTTTAAAAATCAAACAAATTAATACTGTTTGATATGAAATTTTTATAGATAATAGATACGGCACTTAACTTTCGCATGAGATTTCAAGCGGCATAAGATTTATTTCCTATGTTGACTTTCTAGTTCTTCCGTCTAAAGGCCGATCAAGTCATGATTGGTATTTATAATCAAAATATGAGACCAAAGAATTCAATTTTAGGTAATTTTTATCTCTTATCAAAAACTTTTTGAGATAATTAAAATAATCAAGAATATCTACCTATCTAGAACACGAATATCTTTTTGATAAAATGATACAGCTTTACTTTCAATAAGTTTTAAACGATTTATTTTGTAGAATATACAACATCCATCTGATTTATCACCGGTTCGTTTTAAATAAATAGAATCATATCCTTAAAAGAATAAAAAAAAAAATTAACATCAAACAGAAAAAAAAAACAACATTTTTCTTCTTACCATTTTGCATTAAATTGGGTCGAAAATCATGTTCATAGTGATAATTTTCCATTTCTTGTAAACAAAGAATCTAAAGATGAAGATAAGAAGAAAAAAATATATATTTCTTTGTAATAATTTAAAAAGAAAAACAACAAACGAACATACATCAGCATCTTGTCTTAATAATTCTCTTAATAAACGATCTTTTCTTCGATACCATTTTAAATTATTTCTTAAACAATTAACATATAAAAATTTATTATCTTCTAATAATGTTTGTGACAGAATATTATAACAAATAAGATGAAATTTAAAATATTGTTGATGATATCGACGAAAATATTCTTGATCAGTTGTATTTGACCACATACGATATGGTAAATGATTTTCAACTAGAAACAATTTTTATTTTTTTTTTAAATATAATCTATAGAAAAAAATTTACTATGATGAAAAGGACGAATATTTTTTTGATGTTCATTGGATTTTTTCATATGTTCAGAAGAAAATTGTTCTTGAGAAGTAAACATATGTTGTTGATGTGATGCAATAGGTAAAGAAGAAAGAGAAGATTGTTGATATGTTGCATGTAAATTTTGATTAGATTCTTGTTCCATTTCATTATTCTCTTCATGACGAAAATGAGGATTCCAATGAAAATGAGATCCTCTCGATGAACGATAATTATTTGAATAATATGATGTTTGTGGTCGAGGTCGACGAAAATTTGAATCGGACATAATTGGACGGATGAAACGTTGGAATCAAAAAGTTATGGCAAAAAAACTATAAATTTTTTGTAAGAATGGAATAATAACAAAAAAAATATTCTTAAAAAATTAAAATAGAATCACAGTAGTTTTCGTTTTGATATTGCAGATGAAAAATAATTTTTTCTTTTTTTCTGAATAAATTTCCCTATAAACATTTATAATAACATCCAATTGGTTGATAAGAACAACAAATCATTGATTCTTTTTTTAACCTTTCTTTATTATCTAAACTGTATTTTTTTTTTCGAAAAAGAATATATGAATAAAAAGAAAACAAAATTTTTATTTGAGATTTAATTCGTAGTATATTTTCATAATTTCTATCGAGTTTAGTTATACAATTTCAAACATATGAAAGACCTATGCTATTATTTAGTAATAGTGAGTGACTTTTGATTAAAAACTGTTATCTATTTTTTTTATTCCATTTTTAATTTTCAAATGAAAACTTTTCAAAACATAGATTTCATTCAAATTCCAACTATTCATATAACTTCTTCACGACGAAAACTGTGTGTATATGTCCGATTTCGAATTAATTCGTAATATCTCCTATGATAATATTATAATTTTAATTACTATACAGTTTATAGATCTGTGATTTCTAGATGTATGTAAATTATTCTTGACTTTTATCGAAGAAATTTCGTGTCGGTTTAAAAATAAATTTATTTTTTAACTTCACAAAACTTTAATTTTCTTCTTTGTACTTGTGTAATAATTCGGCAACGCAAACGTCAAGGTTTTTTTTTTCAAAAATCATGAAGATCTAAATCGAAACATTTTTTCAGAAAGTTCTATTAGTCTAGCGTCCAGACTATACCAATAATTGAGATTTTCTTATCTTTCATCTATTGACTTATGCAGCGAGTACTATATCATTATGGCATCTTTTTCTTCTACTCCTCGGATTACGTTTATGTTATCGGTTCTATTTATTGTAATCGCTATTCCCTTTCTGTCTCCATTTTTATATAATAGTTTATGTGATATGGATATGATTGAAGTGATGAACTAGTGTGGATGATGTTCACAACTAGAGTGACGATAATACTATGCTTCCAATTTATTATTGAATATTTCAAATAAACGAAAAGCGTCATTTAAACTTCATAATGAAAATCCGAAACTTTCATGAATCTGTTCTCATTCATCTACTTTATTTTTATACAAATTTTCAAAAAAGTCTCGTTCACGAATGTTTTAAATACGAGTATCTATTTGGATGATAATCATATGTTTAAAAATTAATATTTTAACTTTATTCTATTGACTTATCATATTTGATTTTCAGATATGAATCTATCAAAAAATTTTGAAAATAATAATATTAATCTACAAATGGATGTTCAAAATCTCGTTGGTAGTAGTGGAGATACAAATAATAATATTTCAAATCAACAACATTCTACTAAATTATCTTATGAAGGAAATTATCAAGTTAATATATCATCAACTAATTTTGAACTTGAAACAATAACATCATCATATACAGGTCTTATGCGTATTTATCGTTTATTATATATAGCTGATCATTGTTTATCATTACGTACTGAAGCACTTTTAATAAGTCTTAAATATATTCAAGAAACACATTTTATTTCACTTTATAAACAAGTAAATAATGAGTTTATTTATTTTGTTTGTTTGTTTTTTTGTGTATGTTTATTTTCATAAAATAGATAGTTGATGAATTAAAAAAACAAAATATACCATTACCAAATGATTTTGATTCAACATGGTATGAAAAAACTCAACGTAATTATACAAATAAATTAGAAAAACTTGATAATGATTTACGAAATTTTCGTACAAATTCAATAAAAGATTCAATACGTCGTGGTCATGATGATCTTGGTGATCATTATTTAGATGCCGGTGATTTTTTTAATGCTGTACGTTGTTATGTACGTTCAAGAGATTATTGTGTTACACCAAGACATATGATAACAATGTGTATGAATGTTATAAAAGCATCATTTTATATGCAAAATTGGTCAAATGTTTTATCTTATGTTAGTAAAGCTGAACAAGCTATTGAAAGTCTTGAAACAACAACAAAATCAACAACAACACCATCAACTATATCATCAATGATTAATCCAATGGATGTAACAACAACAAATAATATAATTACATCTGATGCAATTTTAGCTTCACGTTTAAAAGTTTATGCTGGTATTGCAGAATTAGCAACAAAAAGATATAAATTAGCTGCACGACATTTTCTTGGTGTTTCATTTGATCATTGTTCAAATTATTTTCAGGTAGAATTTGATATGAAAGTGATTGATTTTTTTTTTCAGAGTTTTTTAATAAATAGAAAAACAAAACATAAGAAACAGTAAATTTTGATTCAGTGTAAGTTTGTATTCTTGGATCACGAAAAAAAAACGATACGGTCCGTAGTGATCATTGATATCAGTTTAACCGTGTAATTGCTCAAGTAGTATTTTATTCGAGAGAAGAATTTGAACGTTGAGTTGTCGCTTTTCTGAGAATCATCTTTGAAAGATTTTATTTTATGATGTCTATTTCAATTCAATATTTCTTCTTTCATACAGTAGTTTGTTTGTTTTAATAGTATTCATATAACAGAACTGATTTAAAGAAAAATGCAGATCACATTACAACCAGAGTAACAAGGAAGTTAGTCTACGAGTGATTCTTTACTTTTGAACATAGTGAAAGAACTTTTAAATCAGAATAATTCTAACAGGAGTCATACTTCTAAGTGCTGGTTTAATCAAAGAAGATTAAGTCCTTCCTACCAGCCAAGAGTCTCATCATCTGACCTCTACTCGTTCAAAATTCTAGTTACGCCACTCTCGATGGGTCCTCTTTACAGAGTTATGACAGTGCTACTGGATTTTTACCATAGGATGCGATATTGACAGGAACATTGAATAAGAGATGTAGGTCTCATGATTCTACAAATATCTGAAAAGTTGCAATGAAAATGTTTAACATTATTCTAATTTCTCTCTACATGAACACACGAAAATGTGAGAATAAAACATCAATGATCAAAATTTCAGTATATTCTTTTGAGTAATAATAGATACTGACATAACATAATCTACGAAGAGATTTGTCTTCCACTCTAATAATTCTATATCGAAGGATTTGTTTCTGGTTTAACATTTGACGACCCAAACTAAACAAAAACATATAGTTAAGTTTTCTACCCCCATGACTGAGTGGTTACGTTGTTCTACACTTCGTATCCACAACATAGCATGTGCAAGGCTCAGTATCTCAGCTATGGAATGATCCTGGGCAAGTCACTAACAGTTATTTGTCTCGAATCAGGAAAATTCTGTAAAAAAAAAAAGCAGGATGTTGAAAATAAGAATACGTTGATTATGTCCGGCAGCCGACTGGTATCAGAAAAACTTCACTATTGAATCTGGACATCGAATTCCTAAATCAAATTTCCTGGTCTCTTTCAGAGTTTTTCGGCCATATATCAGTCAACTGAATAAACACTAAATCTATGATAACATACAAATTTAATTTATTATTATTTTAGGATCTTATTTCACCTCAAACTCTTATTCAATATGTTTGTCTATGCAGTTTAGCAACATTTGAACGATTCGAATTACATCGTTTAATTTTAATGTCACCAAATATGAAACAATATCTCGAATTAGAACCTTCAATACGTGATATTCTTCATAAATTTTATGAAACATCTTATTCATCATGTATTGCATTAATGTCTCAATATGAACCTATATTTGCATTAGATCAATATTTAGCACCACATTTATGTACATTATATTATGAAATACGTCATCGAATAATAATAACATATTTTTTACCATATAAAAATGCATGTATGAAAACAATGGCACATCAATTAAATACAACAATAGATTTACTTGAAGATGAACTTGTTCATTTAATTCGTTCAGGAAAAATAAAAGCACGTATTGATTCAAAAAATAAAATTTTATATGTTGCTGATACAGATCAACGTTGGTATGCATATCAACATGCATTAACAATAACAAAACAATCAGAAAAAATAACTCGTGCTCTTTTACTTCGTTCAGCTATAATTAAAGCAAATTTGTCTGTTAAAGATGATTCAATTCCACAATCAAATCGTTCATTGAACAATAATAATAATAATAATAATAATATAAATATTTCACGTCGACAATTTGTTCCTAATATGATGGGAAATATGATGATGGATGAAGAAGATTTATCCGATGATGGTACAATGAATTAATTCAAAAATTTAATGTAAACAAACATTTTTCATTCAAGAATAGAACTCTTGACGTTTATACTGTGATTTATTCTAGACGATTCTTGTTTCGTATTTAAAATGAAGAAAAATCAAATAAATAAACATTTCTTCTCTATTTAAAATATATAGAATTATAATAAAATCTAAGTATAGTTATGATGAATTACAAAGACTAAAAATCATCCCGCTTTCTAAGTCACAATATGTCCGATAGAGTCGGAAATGTTTTTTTCACAGATACTAAACACTGTTTGAAATGTCTACTTTTTATCTCCTCCCATTCGAATAAAAAGATCAAAATATTGAGTGTATCTTCAAAAATCAATGGTGCAATATGTTTCAAAACAAAAAAGAAACTAGGACATATTCTGTACCTGTAGAAAAACGTTTCAGCTCGATTGAATATATTATGTAGAGAGAGATGAGGACGATTTTGCATTTTTTCGTATAAATTATCATAAGGAATATTTTATATGCAAAGAATAATTGTAATGCGAGTTTTTCTTCTAGGGATTTCGAGAGTTGTGTTTAATAAAAGTACTAACTAACAACGGCAAGCCTTCATTTGTATGATATTTGACAGAGAACATTTTGACAAACTTCTTATAACTATTTGAAAACTACTTTAGATTGATATCTGTATCTTATTGAGTTCTATTAGAGAGTTGAAAACGTTACATCTCTTGAAATGCTTTGATAATCTTTAATATCTTTTCAAGTCTAATGAAGTCTATTGAGATATATTGTAATTCTATACAATTACACATAAGAAAGGAATTCTACGTCAATCAGAATTAGCCAGAAGGAAAAACAGCAGGGACTTTGGTCTTGAAGTCTTATGAAATCTTAAGAAGCCTATTGAACTCTTAGAGTTATATCTGCTGTTTCGCCTCGAATTAACTCAAGAGAAAGTATTCAAATAAATCTAACGATTTTACAGAATTCTACTTTACTATCTTAAACAAGGACATCTTCATTATCAGTGTTGAAATTATGATAAATATCAATGAATTCAAGAGAACCTAGCGAAATAAGAAAAAGAATAAAATTCTGTTGAATTATCAGATTTGGTTGATTCGTCTGTAGTTATTAATTTCCAAAACAATCTCGACAATGAAGGCAAATATGTTCTTCCTTGAAACAGTCAAATGGAACTTTGAAAATGTAAAAGGATTCTATCCTTGTTCTTCGTTTGTTTGAATTGCTTCCATCTATGATTACACTGAGTTATAGATTTATGTGAAATTTTATGCAACTTTCTTCATTTTTTGACTAATGACGGTGGGTATTACAGAAGAACGGAAGAAAAGACGGATTATTCATTATTATTTACTAAACTGTTTTAATAATTTATGCAAATTATTTCCGTATTAATGCAATGAATAAATACATGCTGTAAGAAACAGAAAAATCAGTATTTCATAATAATTCTAATGAAATTTTCTGTAGTCATCTGTTTTCTTCTAATTACTTGTTGTACAAGTAATCCAACAACGACTCCCAATAGACTTCGTTCAAGAAATTATGCTGGTTGTGATGCTCTTATCGATAGTTGTGGTCCGAATGGTGCCTGCTGTGATATACATGATGATTGTTACGCAAAAAATAAATGTACACGTCTTAGTTGGATTATTCCATGTTAGTTGACTTTCTTTCTTTTCATTAAAAAATTTTTATTTCCACATATATTTTTATTTAGCATCGACAGCTTGTATAAAATGTAATACCGATGTGGTTAAGTGTATTGCAACTAAAGATCCGGGTCCAAGTCGCTGTTGTCAGAATGGTGGTAAATGCTGTGGATCCCGTGATGAAAATTGTCTAAAATCAAGCTAAACATACTTGAATTTTATAGTAAAATTAATACTATATAATTATTCATCAATAAAATAATATGAAGCATGTTAAATAAATCATTTTCAATTAAAACTTCTCTTATTTATTGACTTTATGTCAAATTATTTGAATTTCATTCATTTGTCTCTGACAAAAATAAAAGTGATTACCTATAAAAAAAATTTTATATATGTTAAGAAATGCATATTTCGTATAGGACGTATACATATGCGCTTATAAATTCACGTAATCGTACGCTTGAAAATCCATGTGATTCAAACGAGACAAAAGCCTTCTGTAGACTGTTCGATTTAATGTGTGCTATACCAACGGTAGTTTGATACTTAAATAGTTGGCTATCCTCTAATGACCATTCTATTATGGTATACCAATAGTTGTTCTCTGACGAGAAATCTACTATCTGTATACCGTTGGTTCTTATGAGTAGCGCGAACAAACTTATGAAATGAGACGTTTTAATTTTTATGAGTCATATTCGGTTTTTGTATGTTTGATCGATGATCGGAAGTTATTACAGTTAGTATATTAAACTCTATGAGACAATATTTATTATATTTTACATTTACATTTTTTCCT
>CAJNOL010002045.1:33889-48198 GCA_905250125.1 Rotaria sordida | reverse complement strand
AAGGATGGTTGTCGATGACTTATGTGTTATTTATTTACGTGAACTACAACCACCGTTCAACTTGCTTGAACCTCCATTTCCTATGGATGAGAACCCATCGGTATCTAATGCTGTCGCTGACAATAAAACTGCACCAATATTGATTGGTAAGAGTCATGTGAATAAATATTTGATTTAGTTGTGCGATAATTTTCAGAGAAAAGCACAAGAATTATAAGAGGTTGAGCCGGATACAATTCTCAAAGAAAATCATAATACAAATAAACATTTGCCTTGAAGAATATTTTGCGATCTTCTGCGACTATCTTCAAAATATCCTCCAGAAAGTTCAATATCTCTTGTAAATAGATCAAAATTTTTATATGCAATGATGAAATTTTATCGAGTTGACTGTTGCAATAAATTGAATAGTTTCTATTTAAAGAACTATTCGTATTACTTAGAGCCATCTAATTTGTAATGCCTAAGTTACAAATTATTTCTAATACTCAATATGGAATGTCGACTTTATTTGAAACAATGCTCTCTTTTTTTCTTTCAATTGCAGAAGTTCTTTTGACTGCTTGTCAGCTAGATAGAGGATGTGCCTTCGATTTATTGTTTTTGTGAGCCTCTCATGTTAAATCACTAAATAAACTTAGTTGAGTGCATATTTTATTACTTTTGAGTAGATGCCTGAATCATTCTTGAATTTAACAGATCGAATCATATCAAATATCTTCCTCGTTTTTGCTTGTGATATGATTGTTTTTTTTTGTAAATTATACACAGAGCTATAAGAACTGCAAGAATTCATAGCAACTAGATCAATCTGTGCTCTTCTCATTTTCTCATTTACAATCATCAATATTTAGTAGCGTCACGATTTGAAATTTGAAAAATCTATCATTGACTTAGCAGACACTCCGAAAGTATCTCTGCATCATCGGAATATCACTGATCAAGATATTGAACTTGTCACACATGCTGTCAAGGAAATCTGTCTGGTAAGACTGGTACTATTTATTTCTTCTTTTAAAAATAATATCGTTTGGGAGGGGAATGTCTCATAGCTTCCTTCCAGCATCGTAATTAATCGAGCATACGCATATCGAACACTATCCAGCGGGAATGGAACCGGTTGAGGTTTTTCAGAAATTTAAACTGAGTCGAAATGAAACCTGCTGAACCGAGCTGAAGAATAGACTATTAAAACTTTTGAGGAGATATCTAAATTTAAATATAGCTTACATGGATTTTTCAATCTTATAAGAAACAGTTTTGATCAGTTTTACATAACCTGAGGTTTTTTGTATTTCTTCTTATCTGAATTTTATTATTTCCAAAAGTACCTAAGCCTAGAAATACCTGTCGTACAAAGGTGAGGTGAAAATCGCTTAAGAAGATACAAATACAAAAGCAAAATATAACAAGCAAAAATTACAAGACATCTGGAACGTTACGTAGGGTATGGGTGTGGATGAAGAGAAGACTCGTACCTACACCCCTCTACCATGATGATGGTCACATTCTAGAGAAACACGATAAATTTTCGAGAAACTGAATCTAGTTTCTAAAAACTGCATCCATTTCTGGAAACTAATTTAAGTTTCTAAAAATTGATTTTGTGTGCAGAGAACTAATAGATTTCCTAAAAGTCTTACATGATATCATAGGATGTAGATTTGGATGTCCAGATTAATCAAACATATCCACATCCACACTCTCATCAACAATTTTGCTTCGATATATTGGAATAATGTCGGGACCTTGTTTGAATAGAGTCAATTTTGAAATAATCACGTAGAATGTTGGTGCAATGCGAATGATCGAATGTGTGCCTGGACACAGGAGATGTATTGAAACAAAAGCAACATTTGCTACGTTCTCTCTACTACCGTGTTCTAAACATAAATATATTTGTTTTTTTATGACTCTAATTCGTTTTATATCTTTTTTATCGATGTTCAGACGTTGAAGGTATTAGATCTTGCTGGAAATCAACTTGGAGCCGCAGGAGCTCAACATGTTGCGCACAACTTAATGAATAAAACGGTATTTTAGTCTATGTGCTGTACATCTTATGCAATTTTTTCTACTAATAGAAGACACTTTCTATATTGAGTCTTGCCGATAATCAGATCGAAGATACAGGAGCACAATATATTGCCAATGCATTGCTTCAAAATCAAGTTAAGTATCGTTTTATTTATAATGAATCATGTTCATTCTGGTTTTTTTTTTCAAAATAGACAATGACTGTACTTGTTCTGAAGAATAATGGCATTGGAGATCAAGGAGTCAATGGTTTAGCAAAGGTTCTACAAAATAATAAAGTAATACTCATTGTCAGTTTATTCAATGTATTTCCATTTTGACTGATATCTGTAGACACTAACATCCCTCGATCTCAGTGCCAATAAGATTAGTGACCGTGGCGCAAAAGATCTTGCTAATGGCATTCAGAAAAACAAAGTGACACTATTTCTCAATACCTCAATCATATATGCATCTTCTTTGCTTATTACAGACACTCACAACATTAAATCTGAGTCAGAATGAAATCACACTTGTAGGTCAACAACATTTCACAGATGTTTTAAAAATTAATAAGGTATTGGAGACATTTTCCACATTGCACTATAACCTGTTTCTTCTGCATTCAGACATTGACAAATCTGCAGTTTGTTGGCAACCAACGTAAGTAGAATACGTATCCATTGAGTGATTTATCACACATTGCCATGCTCTGTCCTCTTTTAACAGACAACAGGGCAGGATGCAAGATACCTTGTTAAATTTATAATAAATCAGTATCACTGTTTCTATTAGGTTCCTAAATATCTGTTTCATTGTTGTACCGCAGAATATCTGAGTTTTGCTATGAACTTGTTATAAACATAATTATGATAATGAAAATAGATAAAAAGTACATTTTTCATTGAGACTTTTTGATATAAGAATATATCATTGTCATCGAAACGTAAGGATTTAAAAATGTACAACAGTCTTTTAATCGATAGATAAATCAATTGCTTTCTAATTCGCAGATCGTAATATACTTACAACTTGATGATAATGTAAACCCCCTCCCATAATAGAAGCCCCTCCCATATTAAAAGCCCCTCCCTTATTAGAAGCCCCCTCCGAAGGACCGACATGAAAGATGTATTAGAAGCCCCCCTTATTTTACAAACTTTTTGAAAAATTTGATTAGTATTTTCATCGCAAAACCGTCAAAATTCAAGATCTTAAGATAAGAATTTGTTTAATTTCCTTATGTACTAGCGTAAAAATCTCGAAATCTCCTTGGAAATCGTTTGAAAAACTCTAGAAAACCTTAAAAATCCCTGAAATTCTTTGAAATTCTTTTTACATCTAAAACTATTGAAAAAATTTGGGACTTAATAGAAGCTCCCTCCGAAAATTTTAGATGGTGGGCAGTTTAGAAGCTCCCGGGGGCTTCTATTATGGGAGGGGGTTTATGTTTGTATCCAAAGGCTGCAACAGAATTGTAACAAACGGCAGTTCTCCATTTGGACCCAATATACACTCATAGAGTGCGGGTGTGGATGGTCCTTTTCCAACAATAAAAGACCGCAGCAGAAGTCTCCCACTGATATCCTGAGTTTTAGTACGTAAAATTTCTCTCGTTTATTAGTATACTTCGAGGATCCTTGAATTGCACTTCGGTAGACTTGCTATAGACATGGTTCATTTTTTGTTCTTTTGATAGTCCTCCCAGAAACATTTTTGGAGATCCAAGGCTGATTTTCTTTATGATTGTAGCCCACTGACCTAAGTGAGCCAAAAAACCTAGGAAGACGACCACTATAAGTAGTCCAAAATATCTGCGATATCCATCTGGTCTAGTCTCAAATGTCTTGCAAATTCATAATGACCAGTCAAATTTTCAAGACCTGTCCTTAGACTGAGTAAAACGTAGTCTACTGTGTCCATCGAACCTATCCCAACTAGTCGAGAGACTAAAAGAAAGAGATGAAGGGTAGGTTTGAACTCTCACCCAAAACTAATCAAAAAGCTGTTAGCGCAATCCCTTGCGGGATTAAAAATGTGAAACACGATGTACCTGCTGTTGCCAATCTTATAAAAATTGTTCTTTTTTATGCATATTGGTGTACATTTCTTCATCGTGGCTTACTTTACATTATAGAACTGAAACAGGATAATACCTCATATATGCTCCAATCATGTGTTAGTTATGCATTATCTCTGATGCTTCCTTGAACTCTTCTTTCACAGTCTATGATGATCCCTGGAGCTTGTCTGTCACGGTCTGTGATGGGTCCGAAGGTTCTCTGTCACGGTCTGTGATGGTCTCTGGGATCCTCTGTCACAGTCTGTGATGGGCTTTGGGGTTCTCTGTCACGGTCTGTGGTGGGTATTAGGGTTTCTCTGTTATGGTCTGTGATGGGTATTTAGTTCCTCTGTCACGGTCTGTGATGCGTCCGAAGGTTCTCTGTCACGGTCTGTGATGGGTCTAGAGATTCTCTGTCACGGTCTGTGATGGGTATAGAATTTCTCTGTCACGATCTGTGGGGGGGGGGGGGGGTCCAAATTTCTACCCCTAAACACTTCCACACTCCTTTCAGATCGTGTTTCACAAAAGTGATGAGTACCTTGACGTAGGACTAGAACAATGAAAAGAACATACGTCGATTTGTACAACCTAAATTACGAACCGATGTTTGGTTCATGAACTAGATACATGGAAGTCCGTGAATGTCGAACTACTTTGATTAGTCTGAAATGCCTTCAGTGGTAGTCAGGATAAGGTTGAGAGGTTACTTAAGGGTGTCATGACTAATCATTTTCTAAATAGTGTGACTTCAGTTTGAATTCAGACTAATCCAAAAAATAAGAATATCTCTTTTTATTTGCACTCAATGTATTATTGACGCCCTTGGATTGATAAATAATGGAAATTAAACGAGACTGATATTAAATAGAAATTGTTTCACTGTATGTATTATTTTGTGAAATACGAGCTGAAAAGAGAGTTGAAGTATATATAGGCAGAAACCTGGGTCTAAGCTGTGAATTTGGATGTACATGTGGATGAATGGACATTCTGTATCAAAGCAAACATCCATACCCAGGAGTTTTTTATCGAAATACAAATAATCCGAACCACGAAGAAAATGTATATAATTTGTAGCTCTTCCTTTAACGCCAAGATTCTCTTAAATAAAACACGATAAGGAAACTTTGAACAAAAAAAAAAGTCATCTCACTTATCAATATTGAGATCTCATCGAACTCCATAACAAGACAGTTGATATTTGAAAGTTTTTTCTTTGCAAGATCATCAGCATTTTACAATTATTCTTTATACTTTTTTCGGATCGAACTTCTAAGTAAAGACTTCATGTGCACTTATCAATTACACAGTTTATCGCGATGACCTCACAGTTTCTTTAAAGCAGCTACGCGCATGTCTATAGTAGATTTTGGTTCAATCAGAAACATATGAATTTTTTATGATAGAACATATTCCTATGAGATTAAATATTCCCATAATCAATTCATATTGATCTTCCTGTAGTATATCAAACAAATCAAATGTATTCAAATTTACAATCGTTTTTATTAGCGAATAGAGTCGATCATAATTATTTAATTTTCATTCTGATGAAGAAGAAAAAAAGAACTTCTGCATTCTGAAATATAAATCGAATGCCACGATCCAGTGATACAATGATTACTTATACAGACAGTTAGTGAATATTTTACGAAGCTCGAAAGCGAGTCTCTTAGATTATGAGAGATGTAGTAAGAAGAAACATCTGGTATCTTTTTCATATATACTTCATTCATGTCACATTTCAGTAGAGTAGCTTCACAATTTACTATTTTTTTTTGTAGGTGCTTCATCGACCAAGAAAAAGACGGGAAGCAACAAATCTTCAGTAATTATTTAAAAGATTGCTTTTTCTTTTCTTTCTGTCTTTCGTCCTTGTACTCATTAATTTTATTTCTAGAATGATGCAGCTGCGGCTTCACCATCAGTCAGTACCGTTGCAAAGGAGGTCAGATTGATAATAATTATTTTAAATTGCAAATTCACTTCCATGGATCTTGTAATCATTATAGAAATCCAACATGAAAATCGAAAGATCACCAAATAAAGGTAGGAAAAACAATATTGACCATGCTAACTATTAGTGCGATAAATATTCTTGTGCAAAAAGAATCTTACATGTGTCATATTAGTTTGATTGTTTTTGACATGGATAGAATACAAAGGAATAATAACTTGATAATTCTGATAGAGTAAATGTTCATTGGGCCTTGTACTTAAATTTATTTTCTTTTTATTCCTATATCATACATCTAAACTGAAGAGTGTGTACTGTACAGTTCCCACAAATAGTTTTCATCATATGAAATGATTCGAATGTGCACCTTATCGGTATTACTACAATGTGCTGTATATCAAATAAAAAGTACATTATTTGAATTAAGTGATTTAATTTACTTTGTTAGACAATTAATCGCGTCAGGAAATATTCTCACTTGCAATATTATTCCTCTAATTTTCGGAGCATGAAAGGCTCAAAAACCTATTTAGAAAACTTTCAAAACTACCTTATTCAATGATTGAGCAACTTTTCAAAGCATGAAAAGTTATTCCTTAAACTACTAAGCGAATTATATAGATTAAGAAAAAACATATGTTGCCTTCTTTTCTTGTTGAATTTTGTACCTTAAAATTTTCTCGCAGGTCTCATCCACATTCACACCCTTTCCTTTATTTGCGAGGAATTGAACCGGCATCTATCTGAACGCAATCATCTTATATAAATATAATTCCTATTGAATCATGAGTGTTCTACGATTTAGATGTTTCAGACAGGTGATCAAATAAAATGATACTAATTATATTTTTGTCGACCGAATTACTTGTGGAAGGGTGTGAGGCATGGGTGTTGACGAGGGCTGTACAAATACAAGTACATTTTGTACTCTGAATTACATACGATCTAAAGTCTAGAATTTGAAGACTTTGAAGAATTTGTATCATGTACTCTCATGTACTCTCATGTACTCTCATGCATTGGTCAAAAGGTCTAGAAGGGTGTGGGTGTAGGTGTGGATATGCGATTGACCACACCTACACCTACCCCTACACCTACCCCTACACCTACACCCACCCACACACACCCACACCCACACCCACACGCATACCCACACCCACATCCACACTCATGAGAGTACATGAGAGTACATGATACAAATTCTTCAAATCCTAGACTTTTGGACCCAATACATGTGAGTACATGATACAAACTCTTCAAATTCTTCAAATTCTAGGCTTTTCGACCCAATACATGAGAGTACATGAGAGTATATCGATTGTTGATAAAAATATATGAGTAAGTCGCAGTACAAAATGTATTTGTATTTGCGCATCTCTGGTGTTGACAAAGAAATCGTGTAACCCCACGCCCACTCTCATTTCAGAATGCATTTTCATCACGATATGAATAAGTTACTTTAATTTTTGAGAATTGCACAATAATAAAAGAAAAAGAAACTATATGTACCAAAGCTAAGAATACTTTATTTCATATTTCTTTTCCTCTTCCAGAACATAATGAAAATAATATTTTCTAATCAGAAAATTACATCTAAATTTTATGAGTTAGACATTAAAAGTACCAAAAAAACGTTTTTTATGAGTTTTTATTTTTGTTTCACCTCTCATGTGCTTTCATCTCTTCAGATTGACTGAAAACATCGACTACTTAAATTATTAAAAGAAGAAAACACCTAACTTCTATAATGATGGAATCGTTTATTAGTCAGTTTGAAAATGTAGTCTATTTATATTGGAGGGGGTGGGTGTGGGTGTGGGTAGGTGATGGACAGAAGACCCACACCCACACCTACACCCACACCTACACCCACACCTACACCCCACACCCCACACCCCACACCCCACACCCCACACACACACCTACACCGCACACACACCCACACCCACACCTACACCCCACACCCCACACACACACCTACACCCCACCCACACTCACACACACCCCACACCCACACCCAATTATGCTTTTCCAGCAGAATTGTGTTAGAATTTTGATTCCCTAGCAGAATTGTGTTTCATCATATACATATATCCCTTCATGAAAATCAAAATTCTAAGCAGAATTTTGATTTTCCAGCAGAATTTTGTCAGAATTCTGTTTTCCTGGCAGAATTGTGTTTCATTATAGCTTCATCATATACATTGTCATATATACTTATCTCTGCTAAGAGACAAAATTCTGCATGATTTGAATGACGAGAAGATTTTCTATTATAACTTCGTGACGTTCATCGACTACGTTTACTACGTAATGATGTTAATGAGCGTGCATCCGTATCAACATCAACTTCAACATTAACATCAAAATGATCATCAGCATCAACATCTTCTTCAACATTATCATCAACATCAACTTCAATATCAGCATCAACTTCAACGTCAACAACAACAGCAGAATTATGTTTCATTATAGCTTCATCATATACATTATCACATAACATGCGGTGCAAAAGTCTTTGCACAAATGTGAAACTGTCTTAGACCGTCTTGCTGACTTCTAAACCAATCAAAGTTTTTTCATTGGAAAGAGCAAAGTCTAAGCTATAAATTTTGTACGAAAGATATTTTTCCACAACGAATCTGAGAAGGAGAAAAAGTCAAAAACCAAACTCCTCTAAAAAAGTCCCTGCAACTTCACTATCGAGTAACATCATTTTCTATTTTCTATTAGTTTTTTTTCATCAGAAGAGAAATGAGAAAACACGTTAAATGATGATTTTTGTAGCATAAAGAGTGCTCTTTCCAATGGTATATTGGAAGTTAAATTTACTCTTGGTTTTTGCACCAAAATATATCTTTCCCTGAAAGAGACTAAATAAGTTGGTCGTTCTTACTACCTGGCCGTTTCGCAACGATAAAAAATATTTTTTGAATTATTTTTTTCTGCAAAATTTCTACGATCGGACATATTTCGAACAAATAACGCAAAAAGAATTGAGTTCATGCATGATTTCCGAAGATGATGGCTGATTATCTTGGAAAGTGATAGTTTTTGTAAAAGGTTCGATTTCACAAAAAATTTCATGTTTAAAACGATTTTGATTAAAGAGCCAAGAACGGACCTAAAACTTTTATCCATATTGATATCGATAGAGTTTTTGATGCGCTACATTTTGATGTATTTTTTGTTCAAGTTTGATACATGGAGCTCGGAATAATTGAGAAATACAAACTTTTCAAGTTGCAAAAACGTTGCAAGCACTTTTTTTAGAGGTATTCGGTTTTTTACTTTTCCTCCTTCTTAGATTCGTTTTGGGAAAATATGTCTGGTACAAAATTTGTAGCTCAGACTTTGCTCTTTCCAACAAAAAAACGTTTGATTGGTTTAGAAGTCGGCAAGACGGTCTGAGAGAGCTTGACATATGTGCAAAGACTTTTGCACCGCATGTTATACTTAACTCTACTAAGAAACAAAATGGAGGTCATTAATGTTGGTGTTGATGCTAATGGTGACATTGATGTTGCTGTTGGTGTTGATGTTGAAGTTGATATTGAAGTTGATATTGATGTTGAAGTTGATGTTGATGTTGATATTGATGCTGATGTACGTTCATTAACATCATCACGTAGTACACATAGTCGATGAACATCACGAAGTTATAATAGAAAATCTTCTCGTCATTCAAATCATGCAGAATTTTGTCTCTTAGCAGAGATAAGTATATATGACAATGTATATGATGAAGCTATAATGAAACACAATTCTGCCAGGAAAACAGAATTCTGACAAAATTCTGCTGGAAAATCAAAATTCTGCTTAGAATTTTGATTTTCATGAAGGGATATATGTATATGATGAAACACAATTCTGCTAGAAAAACATAATTCTAAGCCGAATTTTGATTTTCATGAAGAAATATGTGTCAGAGATGGAACCGGTCTACCTTTTTTCAGACCGATACCGGCACGGGTCTGAAGAAAGGTAGACCGGACCGGACCGGCCGGTATACCGGTCCAAACCGGTCTACGGTCTAAACCGGTCTACCGGTCCAAATCGGTCTACCGTTCTAAACCGATCTACCGATAGTGACAGGATACTGATGATGCGCCAGTTTATCAGGAAAACCCGACCTATCGATAAAATATCGATCTGCAGACAACAGGCCGAAGCTTAAAATGAAATCTTCTTGTGCAGTGAACTCTCTGGTGGGTTACCTTCGTACCTTGAATACAATCATAGAGCAGGAAAATGAAAAATATAGACCAGTATAGACCGGTTTGAACCGGTCAGACCGGTATGGACCGGTAGACCGGTCGATCCAAAATCCAGACCGGTACCGGACCGGACCGGACCGGACCGGACCGGCCGGTAACCGGTACCGGTTCCATCTCTGATATGTGTATATGATGAAACACAATTCTGCTAGGAAATCAAAATTCTAACACAATTCTTCTGGAAAAACATAATTCTAAGCAGAATTTTGATTTTGAAGCATAGATAAGTGTACATGACGAAACTGTGATCAAACACAATTCTGCTAGGAAATCAGAGTTCTAACACAATTCTGCTAGAAAAACATAGTTCTAAGCAGTATATGCGCAACAGAGTTATTATTGTTTTACTACATTATTATAAGAATTTTATTAAGATAAAGCGATTGTGGATGTAAATAATGGTAAGTATATGCAGAACACAGAACTCTTAAATTTTGCTTGTGAGAATTGTGTCACCCCTCTTTGTCTCTGTATAAGGAAAGTATACAATATTTCTTCTCAATATGAACAAGCAGCCGTGACCAGTTTCGTCCTTGCTTAAGGATTCATCAAACGGTATGTCCAAATTCATCATTATCAATTAATGATAATAGCGAAACTGTTTAATCTATCCCTATCAAAGACAGAGAAGACACAGTGTTAAGTATGGCTACTCAATATGAACAAGCAGCCGTCTGATGAATCTGTTAAGTAAGGACGAAACTGGTCATGGCTGCTTGTTCATTTTGTGTTTTGTACAGATCTTCGTAGATAAAATGAAGCAAATATAAGTTGAAATTCACTATCCTACTTGTTAATAAAAAGTAACGAAAAGCGGGGCAAAAACCAGGCGAGACAAGTCTGTAAAAAGTGAGAGTATCCTGCCAAAAGCGGGAAGTTTGGCCATCTTGGCGAGGTGTCTCAACTTTTCGAAAGCAAATTTCGATAATTTTTCACTGAATTCGTGAAGTACTCGAAAGTTGGCGGCGATTAACTTTTCACCGGCTGAACCAAATGCGCTAAAGGTATGATTGTAGAGATTTTGGATATTGTTCATTGTGATGAACAATTAAAATGAAAAAAGTAATAAAATTTGATCGATTTTTCGATTTAGAGCATGATCGTTGATATTATAATGAAAGCTCTCTTAATAAAGCGACGAATTTTTTTAGAGAAAAGTGATATTTTCCGACATACACCGACGACAATGTCCATAAACGTGGAACGATGGTTGACAATCGTAACTATAGCCATTGATGTAATGAATTTGGCGGAACAATTAAGCGTCTACTTTGTCCAAAAATCCCAAAGCTTGACTGATGAACAAGAACGTTTTTTCTTTTACATCCTTATCCCAATTGCGTTTGCAAATCTACTTAAAGTCATTCCCTCCAAAGAACGAACTAAAAGTGTGATTTCACTGTTGATTGAAATCGTTGAACTATTTGCCTATCTATTTGTTCTGAAGCGAACAACAAGTCTTATGGCAGTGGCTTTGACATTCTTTTTTTTGGAGTTGGTTCTCCACCTGATTGCTGTATACTTAGCCGAGAGTGAGCAAGTACCAAATTCCTGTGGAAAAAAGATATATAGTTTATTCTTACGCTTCATTCAATACGGCGCCGCCAGCTTCGGACCAATTCTAACGTTATTTCTTCAGCCAGATTCACGATTTCGCCAAACTTATTTCGAAGTATTAGTGATTTGCAACGTATTTTTATCTGGAACAGGGTGTGATGATCTTGTGGGACGTATTGGGCTCACCCCTGCTGAGCCACCCGTAAATAATAGTCCTGAAGGTCCTAAATCCAATTCGAATTTCTTCACAGAGC
Organism: Rotaria sordida; assembly: GCA_905250125.1. Taxonomy (NCBI): domain Eukaryota; kingdom Metazoa; phylum Rotifera; class Eurotatoria; order Philodinida; family Philodinidae; genus Rotaria; species Rotaria sordida. The sequence continues at coordinate 36,072 of CAJNOL010002045.1, read as the reverse complement.
TCTTCAAGAAGGCTCCGCATCATGCAACTCGAATTCAGACGTGTTGGGCCATGTTGAACGCTTGCCTAAGTACCCTTACATTTTTCATTAGCATATTTACGATCATTGTGTTTGCCAGCTTAGAATTACAGAAAGGATCAAATTTAAAAACATACGACCGAGTTGTCTACACTATATACCTAGTCATGAATTCATTACTTCTATCGTGTATCTGCTGCTGCGTATGGGGATTAGGTTACTGTACTTATCGTCACCAAAAATCGCGAATTCACGCCATAGAAAACAAGGATGTCGGCTAAGACACAAAGAAGTTAAGTTGCTGATTATTGGATGTGATTTTCTGCTAAAATTACGATGATATCCAACCATCTCCATGGTCCCTCATTTTCGTAACAAAAATTTATACTTCAATGACCGGTGTGGGTGTGGGTGTGGGTTTATCTTAGCTTCACTATCACCGACACCTACACCCACACCCACACCCATACCCATACCCCACACTCACACCCACACCCAAATTCTCGATTTGTACTGAACAACTGATTGACGAATATGAAATAAAAAATTATTTTATAGATGTTGAAGAAATAAAATTCTTCCATTCTTTTTATCATTGTAAAAATGTTATGTTTTTAGAGAGATTATGAAAGCAATGTTCATTCACTTCCTGAATATTTATTCGATTGAATAACATTGAGATAAAAGCATTATGTGAATTTTATTTTTATTTGAACAAAAGTTTATTGTAAATTGATAGAAAAAAAGAAAGGATGAATTGTTTAAGAAAAGAAACAGGTGTCTGCATAGAATACTTGTTTATCATGATTAGGAAACGTCGATAAATAACTACAGCGACAAAAACCGTCAAAATCAAAGCAAGAAAAGACAATATTAATAACATTTGTAATAAAGACTAATCAGAGAAGGTGAAAGCAAATAGAAGCAATACGAGACAGAAAAATATAATAAATTGATTAAAATAGTCAATCTCTTTTCGCCATTGTTCTATCAATGCAATATCGGAAAGATATTCAAAATCTGAAGCATTTATCTTTGATGAAACAGGAGAATGAATTTCCGATGTTAACATCTATTAGAAACAAAAAAGAAAACTTTAATATTATATAAAATGAAGAGAAAACTTACTTTCGAAATACATGCCATTATTCTGCAAGATGTCTATTCGATTGAAAAACAACGATGAATCCAATTGATTTATAGATACAGATTCAACAATGATCGTCGATTATGTTGCCGATCTATTGTTTTCATATTAATGATGGAATTGACAAAAGATATTCTCTGAATTTTTCCACCACACAATTGGTCAATCCGTTTATTCGAAACAATTCATATTCATGTTTAGTTTGGCGAAGTTTCAAACTTGTCTAAGGTGAATTCACTGTTTTTTTGATTGAACTTGATTTTTAAGAACTATATGAGAAAGAAAGATAGAAACAAAATAAATGCCAAGATTATTTGCAATTACATTACTTTGTCAATCAATGGCAGATTATTTCGTTGAAGACAAAAGAGTTGCGGCGCCAAAATATTCCAGAAATGGAGCGCGCAATTACAGGGTGTACCAAAACTATAAGACCTCCTTTTATTTTTGAAGTTTTTCCACAAAAACGGACAGCTAGGTAAAATCTAAATAGTGATTTGGATAGCCCTTGAAAATCTCTATCGAATACAGTATGAGTCAGAATTTCCAAAGAAACTTAGTGAAGAGAGTTTTCCGGAAAACCGTTTCACCTAAAAAGTGAATTTTTGAGAGTTTTGACAAAAACGTTTTTAAATATAGTCATCTAAACGAGCAAAAAATTCTGAGCAAAATGAGTGGTTGGCCAGCTCTCCACGATGTTTCCTCGCAGAGTTATAAGCACCAGAAAAATGGGAGGGTGTGGGTGTGGATGTGGGTGAGGGTGTGTGGGGTGTGGGGTGTGGGTGTGGGTGTTGGTGTTGGTGTGGGTGTGGGTGGGTTGTGGGTGTGGGTGTGGGTGGGTTGTGAGTGTGGATGTGGGTGTGGGTGTGGGTGTGAGTGTGAGTGTGGGTGGGTGTGGGTGTGGGTGTGGCTTACCGAATAGGAGATCCTGAGGCATATTCACATCCACAGCCACCCACACCCACACCCACACCCACGCACCCACACCCACACCCACACCCACACCCACACCCACACC
>CAJNOL010002045.1:22321-33789 GCA_905250125.1 Rotaria sordida | reverse complement strand
CACCCACACCCACACCCACACCCACACCCACACACCCACACCCACACCCACACCCACAAACACCCACACACCCACACCCACACCCACACCCACCCACACCCACACCCCACACCCACACACCCACACCCGACTTATTTTCTATCTACATGAAGTAATTAAAAATAGTGATTGACATATTCAACAGCTGGCTTTGTAGTACCCCTTCAAGAAAATATTGGATTTCATATACATTTTTCTTTTAATTTCTATAAATTCTTCCTAACTGTAAATGATATTATTTTCTACTATGAGAGGTTTGTTGAAACCAAAACTGGTCAAAAAACATATCATTTATATCACAAATAAATTATCCCAATTAGAATACGAAACGATTAATATACATGTCGTATCGAAATTATTTCAGATCTACCAGCAAACACATCATGATCTAAATATATTCAATTAATATTAATGAATAGTATCGACCGTAGAGATACATAAAGATAGTTTGAAACATGACTTTAAATGAGAACTTATACAAAGAAAATTGACTATATTTCAATAGGATGAAATAGTTATTAGATCCAAATAGACTTAGAGTCAATAAAAGCTATGTGTAACTTGATTTAGCCATGTTTTTTAGTATTTTCGAATTGCTTGTATACAAACTCTACATATATTAGATCTATAGAACTATTTCAAAAGAAGATAATCCCATCAAACTGATTCAAGAATAATGAAACTAGCAAATACGAAAGCAACAGAAGACAAGTTGGTGAATTAAAAGACTAAGAAATTAGGAAAAGTTGCATTTATTTTTTTGTTTATTAGATTGATCTCGATCTTTGCGTATGTTTTTGACTTGTATCAATTACGTCGTCTAATCAATGCAGAGAATAGCTATAAAACAAGAAAAAACTACAGTATTCTTTCTTAGATATTGATATAAACAGTGATAATTAAAATGAAATCCGATTTTCGCGAAAACATCAGCTATAAAAATTGACAGATTAAACCTTGAGTTCCTATTATGAGTGACTTTTTTAATGTAAACTCGAAATTGAAGTAATGCTTCAAGTTATTATAAAGCATGTCTATCATCGATTCTATTCACTAATATCATTTTATGCGATCTAAATCTTACGCCAAACATAGTACGTGTTGTTCGACCAGAATTTAAAATTTTCATAAAAAATGGGTAAAGTTTTTAGTGATTCACAGTCACGAGCATATTTATCTACATAACAGAAATAAAATATTAATTTTAACTATATATATCTTAATGAGAAAAACATCCATCAATAAATAGTTATTTCTTTGCTAGTTGATTTGAAACAACTTCAACATGACATAATTTTGCTATAATATTGAGTGTTGGTGTGTTGGTCTGAATCTGAATGGGGAAAAGAAAACTCGTCCACACCAACAGAATATACAACAGTGTGTAAAACTGAATAATGAATCGATCGCACGACACGTAGCGATGCGAGTTGTAACATAAAGCTTCAAAGTTAGAAAAAAGCTCTACTTGTTTAAATATAATGTTAATAAAAGAATATGAGAAGGAATCATTTAGGTCATTATTGTTCGACGGATATCAATGAACAGAACGAGATGATAGATAAAATATTTACGACAACTGTAACTAATACTTCAACATTCTTTGGAGATAAGTGAGAAGTGATAGTTCAAATCATGGTTCCTCAGTACGGAAAAATCACGGTTTTTTTATGAAACCATTAATAACTTTTTATGGGCTTTGTTTTTCTAAACTTTTAAAATTGCGTTTTTCCATATGAAATATTAGTTTTTATATAGGACGTCTATTTCTACGTAAAAGATCTGCTTTCGATGAAGTTACTCATACGATTGCTTACCTGCTAGCTCATTTTGTTGTTGCAGCGCAATAGCTTTTTGACGCCATTCCATACTCTTGTCAAAGCTACCGACTTGTGATGCGAGTTTACCAAGATCCTGATACAAATCATAAAGTAATGGGTCACTCGGTGGAAGTTGTTCTAACAAGCGTATGAAATATTTTTCAGCCAAATCAAATTTACTCATCTCCGATAGTAGTCTTCCTAATGTTCGAAGATCCATTTTTCCACTTCCAAATTGTTGTTTCATGTTCATAAGAACGTATTTTAATTCGGGTTCATTATCACTACATAAAACCATTCGGATAACCCATACTTGACTGTTGCCACTACGATGGATGCTTTTCAAACGAAAAATAGAACCGAGCATAAAAAGTATTTCTGCTTCTCTGGGAAATTGACTAAACGGACTGATATCAGCGAATGGTTTTGTAGTGGCCATTGTAGGATCAGCATCGATTTCAAACAATACCCGTTCTAAACTGTCTGTAGCATTAGAAGTATTCAAGAATGTAAGAGCTCTCTGTTTGTCCATACTGGTGGAAAAAAATGAATTCACTGATATAAATTGATCGAGGCATTGTTTTAAAGTTTTCAATTCATCACTTGACATCATTTGGCCTCGATAAACCTGTAGAGAATCTTTAGCTTGATTATTTTGCAATTGACAATGCATATTCGAAATAATTTGACGAAATAAAAAAATTAAATGAATATCTTGCTTACGTAGAGCAGCATTGAGAGTCTTGTAGAAGAATGACTCTCTTGTGTACCACCACAAAACTTGGTCAGATGAATAACTATTTTCAAATTCATTAATGTGACTCAATTCAAAATCATCATTTTTATATTTCTGTTTACAAAGATGAATAAGCTCTTCTTTATCTGTCTTATTGGATTCTAACCGCTGAAGACAATCAATTAAAACTTGAGAGAAAACAAACTGACCATTTACACCCATTGTTGATGTACCTATTGTTGATGTACTTGCATTAGTACTTGTAGTAAAAATATTAATTGACAATGGTTCTTCTACGATTTTTTGCATTCTGTGATCAGTTTCAATCCGAGAGATAAGCTCATTAAGTTCAACGACAACTGCTTTTACCTATCAATAAAAAAAAACATAAAGCGAAATCAAAATCCTTTGTCTTTATTTTACTTTTGCAAAGTTGCGAGCCCATTGTTCATGACTTTTTTTGTCCTTGCAATACACATAAATTGATATAACTTGTCGAAGTTCATGAATAGAAGGAACTATTGCTTCTCCTAACCGACCACTAACAACCACTATGAGTCGAGCTTTTTCTGATTGTTTTTCAATATATTCTTGACATTTTTTTACATCTTGAAATTTCATAAGACAATTAATGATAGCACGCAATCTTTGTTCTGCATTTCGATTCCCTTCAAGGTCTGTATCGGCATCGAGCCAGATAAGAGAAAAAATTTTGAGATGCTGATTCTTGGTGTTCGCCTGAAGGTCATCAATTGGTGAAACAAAAGTTGCCATGTAAATCACGGAAACTAAATACAATAGAAGCTTTGAATGTTGTTTATTCGATTGAGTTACTCAATTAGCTTTTTAGCTACAGTCATCGAATCAAATGGTAACACATTAGAATGAATCAACATTATTTGCATCTTTTTCGTTTAGTAATATGACAAAATTGTAAACTAGAGAATATTATCTCTCAGTAAGTTCAATACTGTCAGTTGATGAATTGTAGAATTTTAATTTCAATCGTTATGAATCGTAATTCTTGCTTTTCTCTTTCGAAAATTTCTGCAGCAAATCTAATTGAATCTATCGAATCTATGGGTTTTTGGTTTTAGAGGAATGTCGTACATTGAAATAATGGTGTCTCTCTCATCTGATTGGAAACGTTCTATTAAATAATCCTGAAAGAGATTATAAATCCATTGTTGCTACAAAAAATTGTGATTTTTGTTTAACTTTTCGAATGTACGACATAGAAATATCCATTGTAGTCTTCATTCTGTAACTATCATTAGGAATTATCGAAAGAGATTGTAACCAAGAGTAGTGAAGTTCTGTGCTCCTCAAAATCCTTCCTAATATTAGTAACATTTCACAAAAAATGATTATTCTATGTTATATCTGAACGCAAAAGTCGTTCTCTTGATTTATCACAACGAGTTCTACAAAAATCTTCCTTTGAATATGAAGTCCGCTGTTTTAATCATGTTGCTTTTTAACCTTAAGTATAATTTTGTTCATATTCTTATTCAAAATATGAAAGTAACAGCAAATATTTTACCTGATAATCAATTTTCTAATAAGAATAATATCCTCGAAAATTCATATTATTTGAAAGAAAAAATAAGAAAATTCATTATTCACATTGATAAAATCTTGTTAGTAAACCTTTTGTTGTTTTAAACAGCTGAGATTTATTTCGATTAGACAAGAAAAGGACTTTTTTAAATATAGATAACTATGCCTATTTCTAGATGATACAAACAAATAGAACAAGTTCTTTATATGCTGTAGACGTTTTTGAACAAGTATATCTTTTCCTAAATTGCCGCCAATCTCTATTGAGAAAATTTGTATTTAGATGAAAAACGAATCCTTGTAGATGACATTCTTTCTGATAGTGCGGAAAACATGTATCAAAATGGTTCTACATCATTTCATCATTAAGAGTTTTGACATGTTTTGTTATTTCTAAAATTCATTTTGCTCAAGCGTGTGGGTGGAAGCAAGAGGCGCACCCACACTCCATACACCCTTGAACGGATAACTAACCCTGAAAATAGGTTTTCATCTTATTTCTAAACAAAATTGTTAACGAATACAGTAGCTGATGATCAATTATGGATACAAAGAATGAAAAATCATCTGAACTATCTTGAGCAAAATTATGTCGATTGAGTTCATTTGATTCTAATGTAATCCGATTTTCAGATGAAAAAAAATTCGTCAGTTTTTTCAAACAGATTAATTCAAAGTTTTCTCAAATAAACCTATATTATGAAAAAAGAATCCAAAAACATTTCATGCTTGTTTTTGCTATACTATATTATTATTTATAAATGAGTAGCTTTTGAATATATTAAAATGGAAAAACAATTGTATCGGTGCTCTGAGATTGACTAAAAAAAGTATTATTTATCATTATTTTTTAACCTGTCGTTATTAATGAAAATTTACTTAACAACTCAGTCGATAGTTTAAATGATAAAATGACATGCAATACTTTTCAAAGTACTGCATCATCTGATTCAAGTAATGCTGTCACATCTAGTAGTTCTTTATGATCATTAATTATGTTTTATAACCTACATTGACAAGTTTGTCCACGATCTAGTTGAATAACATGTTAGCAAGGAAACTGCAAATACATTATTAGATTCTGTTGCTACCAGAGTGTTCTGATTTTGGGGTATGAAATTGTAGAATAAACTCAAATTTACGACATCAGTTTTTAAGAAAGCTTTTCAAATGATTTTGAGTTCGTATATTAGTTAATTACATATGAACTTGCACATCGAGAGGTTTTCGTATAGAAACATTTTTATAGATGGTCAAATTAGAATTATTTGTCATTCCAAAACAACAAGTATAAGTCGACATTTTGTGTGGAAACACCAGATACAAACTGTATTGACAATATTTTTAAATCCTTGGATGCAATAATCTCACTAGCAAATCGATTGAGTTTATGATCTTTATTACAGTAAAACATTTTCAAATTTTAAAGCTTTTAAAATAGTCTACTTTATAACTCGGATAATAGCAGAAAGAAATGGTGACTGAACGTTTTTCAATTAAGTCATAGAAAATATATTTTGTTTAGTAGGTTAAAGAAGGCGATTTATAAGACCAAGTCGAATTTGGAGAACTTGGATATCGATATTAGAGACCGTAAGTAATCAAGAAAATCGTTAGTGCTTTACATTGAAGTTGTTTATTAGATAAATGGAAAGTGGAAGTGGATCTTAACAAGACATATATAAAGATCTAGTTAAATTAAAACTGAATCTAAAAATGGAAACATAGTTTTTCGAAAATAATGTTTCAAATAGTTTAAAAATAATGAAATTAAATGTTTGAAATGATGGTAATCGTTTTCGACATTTGTTCTCGGACTAATTATATGAATTATAATCTCAAAGATAATCGTATGACATTAAAAAAAAAGTATATGAGTTTCTAGGGCTATTTTCAAGTAACTGATATTGTTCTTCACAACCAACTAGGGATGTACCGAGACCGAGAGCTCGGTCTCGGTGCGTCTCGGTCTCGGCTCAGTCTCGGTCTCGGTCAGTCTCGGTCTCGGTCCGTCTCGGTCTCGGTCCGTCTCGGTCTCGGTCTGTCTCGGTCTCGGTCTCGGTCTCGGCCAGTCTCGGTCTCAGTCTGGGCTTGTCTCGATCTCGGTGTGTTTCGGCCTCGATATCATTGAGTTTCGTTATGTGACGTAGTGACACAAGTTTTCTTTACTTGGATGAACATTTTTCTCTGAGGATACCCTATGAGACTTAAGGGAAGCTTCATTAAGAAATGTTCCTCTCGGCTCTATCTAACACTTTGCATAAACCAACAGTCCGATCAAGTCCAGGAATGTCCGAGAGCCGATCAAAATTTATGTGTTTTTTAGCTTTTCAGCTAGACTGATGTAGGGATATACCGAGACTGAAGACTCCCTGACAAAGATGGAAACTTTTCTCTAAGAACTTCCAGAACTTTAGGAGATCTTTATCTAGAGTTGCTCAACTTGACTTAATTTATATATACATACGAATGCACAGACTAATTATGAGAGTAAAATGCCAAGTCTTGGCCAGTCTCGGTCAAACAGTTGAAAAAAACAAAATTTTGACCAAGGTTGGCCGAGACTCGACCTTTTACTATTGTAACCGAACTGTCCAGTTGTATGCACATATAAATTAAGTCAAACTGAGCACCTATAAATAAAAATCTTGTAGTCTTGAGGATTTCTCTTAGAGAAAAATTGCCTTCTTTGTTAGTGTATCTTCAGTCTCGGTACATCCATATCTACATATCGCTCTTTAGTAAAGGCAAGTGTGATATCAGCTTTATTCGTAACGTCTAGAATTCGATGTGAATCTCACAAAGATTTAATTATTCTTCGTATACAGCATAGGTGGGCAAAATTGTTTTTAAGAAGATTACCGTACCTCGAATGGCAATTTTTTGTAAGTTGAAGCACTGTCTCAACTCTAAGTTATGAAACCTTCCACATCTAGGGTCAGGCAGTATAGAAGTCATATATAAGATTTGGTATAAAAGAGAAAGATTTTATTTTTAGAATTTATTATCTAAATACCTTTGCCCAAAAGAATATGAAAGGAAGAAGTATTCATAAAAAACAGCATAAGTAATGTCTCTTTCAACCATTTATTCGGTACACATTCTCTTTTTTAAATTTAGTATAATGATCCACATATTGATCGATCTTCTTGCTTTAGAATCATCCTTACATTATCTTTCATAATGGAACGATATCTATCGATAATAAATGTATGCTTCTTCGGTCCATTTTTTTCTTTTTTCTTTTGTTATCATTCTTCTCCTCGTTCTTTTAAAACGAAAAAAAGCATTATGTAATGTGGTTCTCTGCCTCTTATTCCGTCTCATGTTTTTTTTAGCTATTATGAAAGTACTACTGAGAAAAGAAGAGTAAAGATGTCATTGATGTGCGACGTTACATTATAAAAGAAGAGAGGTTTCCTATTTTCTGAGAGACATCTTCTAACATAGCAATGCTGAAGGCAGATGGTCGATCGTACTATTGAAAACCAAACCAATACAATACTATTGTGAGTGAGTGATGAGCATCTAACAGCTACAAGCAGTAGGTGGAAGTCGCTGCATAATGTAATCCTTCCATTATCATTATTATTTTTAACTAAAAACAATAATCAGCCATTTAAGTATGAATAATACTTTTTTTCCAAAGGAAGTCTATAAAGTGGAGACCAATTCAAGATATATTATTGTTTCGATAGAGGCTAGACAAAATGAAGTAGAATAGGAAGATTATTCAGAACCTTTAAGAATGGTTCTTTATGTGTCAAGATACCATAACCATGATAAAAACTAACTTCTGATTACTGTATATAATAGCACAGCACGCGTACACTTCGATATATTAAGTTTTTCCATCAAAAACCAATTTTTGAAATTCCCTCACTAATAAGGTTATAAGGTGAAGATCAAAATTTAACGAGACCATGAAATGTATTGTGATTGAAATTTCATCGATACAGATAAAGATTTCTCGTTTTCAAAAACCGCCAAGACTCTGCAAGACGTTTGTTACTAATTGATCACCTTACTTTCATCTAGCTGTGCGTACTAAGGGCAGCTCGATCATGAAAGAAAAAGAACAAATTAAAGTTCATTCCACTCGGAAACTTCAAAAATTTTCATCGAATCTAAATAAGGTGTAGTCTTTTCCTTTCGTGATCCGCCTGTCCCTATGTATACAAAGCTAGATGAAAGCAAACGAATCAATTAGCAAGAAACGTCTTGTGGAATCCTGGACATATTTGAAAATGAAAAATTCTCATCTATATCAATGAATATTTACTCTCGGTACATTTCTAATCAGAACCATAACCGAGACCGAGAGTCTCGTCCGAGACTACCGAGACCGAGACTGAACGAGACCGAGACTAGCCGAGACCGAGACTGACCGAGACCGAGACTGGCCGAGACCGAGACTGACCGAGACCGAGACTAACCGAGACGGCTCGGACCGAGAGTCTCGGTTCAGTCTCGGTCTCGGTACATCCCTACAACCAACTTTTCGAATACCTTGCATGGACGCCGTTGAATATACTCTTATGATTCTACATTCTACAACAGGTTAACTGGAAACGTAGCTTAATTTATGACTGACTACATCTTGATAAAATCACTTTCTTGCAGAAATTGAAGCGATTGAAAACTCTTTTGAAGTTTGAAAATATTTTCGCGGATCTGAAAGTTGTCTTTAAAATACATCTTATCTCTGAAGTACCAAATATTTTTCTTTAAAATTTCAAGAATAACAATTCTGATGCTGTAAAATCCTTTTTATATATTGGTATGATAGGACATACTCTAAGAAACACTGATATTCTCGAAAATTTCTTCATTGGTTGAAAGAATCTTACTTAGAGCGACTTTTTCGATTTCGAAAATATTCTGTCGGAAACCGAAAGAGTTTTGTACATTACTAAACCTTAAACTAGTACAATGATGAAGATAAGAAGCTTGCGAAGGTTTTTTTTTCAAAATCTTTTAAGGCTCTCGAAGTTCATTAAATGCTACATCTAAAACTAGTACTCGTTGGGAATTTTATGTATCAAACTTATATAACCATTGACTTTTTCGTACTAAAAATCAATTACCAATGATAAAATATTGACGATGCTAAAAATCTTTGTCTTAATAATAGTGTAGAAAATTCTATAAAGAAATATTGTAAATTTTGTTAGCACTATCAAAATGAAATGAATCGAATGATACAAATTATTTCATGCATAATAATTTTCATCAGTTTGACAGCACTACGGTATTTTTTGAAAAACGATGTCATGATTTAACACCTAACGGTTTCAAATATTTGTAATTCAAAATGAAGGTCGATGTCATATAGTATGATGAAGGAAAGATGTCAAACACAATAGATTCTTTCATATTCGATTTTAATTATTATAAGAGAAGTCTTCGTACTATATTCATATAGACTGCATAGGAAAGAAAGGTTGTCAAATGTAGTATTGATAAGTACATATGATGGCAAGAAGCCGGGCGCCTGCATATGATTGTGGATAGATGTATAATTGTAGACTACAATGACGTGTGAGACTCAATCTTCTATTTATCATGAACTCTATATTCATACATTTTAGAGTGCATATCCACATTCCAAACATTTTAAAAATTTTCTACCGAAATTTTTTTCGTTCAACTACATAATGATGATTATGTAGGGTGATGGTTTTTATTGGTATCGATGTCAATGTGGATGAGAAGTCTTTATACTTTTGTATGCATGTCTATCTACTCATCCACAATCTAATCAAAATACTAAGTGTGAAATATAGACAAAAGAATTAATTCAGGAGAGCAATAATTAAAAGAAATATCAACTGACTGTCTAAAAGAAAATGCGATTATTAAAATCGATTTAATATTTGTTTCAGTCGTGTTTTATAGGTAAATTATATGGATATAATGTGCACATCAATTAATAGATTCTCTTTTATTTTCGAAATTATTCTAAGACATTATGCAGTGCAATGAATCAAACAACGCAAAATAGATGGAAAACAGACGCTGACTTACTGACTTGTTGATCGAGCTGCATAGTGTATGAAGCACTTAGCTTTTTCCTTTTTTGATTAATTTTGTTTACTTTTGAAACAAGATATTTTATATGCTTGCTGTCCTCTGTTATGTTGTTTGTTTTTTCCTCTTTTTTTCTTCTCATGACATACTCGCAGGCAAAAGAGTCTATACACCTTGCGTATAGAAAATTGCATGATACGAAATGTATAAACGCAGTCATATGCATGAGTAATTCACACGTGGTGAATATCGCACATAAAATAAAAAATACATGTATGCTTCGAAAAATATTTCGACAGGAAAGTAAAATGCATTTTAGAAAAAATAAATGATTCTTTATTTCGAAGTGCGTGATATTTAGTGTCCATATTGATAGAATAAAAATACAAAACTAAAAATTTCGATAATTATTTTCATCTTCAATTGATGTCGAGTTATTCTAATCCTGCATACTCATCGTTATCTGTATTAAGTTGTTTGTTTTTTTGAGATCGAACTAGTTTAATGATATTAGGATACTAAAAAGATTAAATATTTCGTAACGAAAATATGTACAATGAAATGTATAGAATAAATTCACACTGGCGCATAAATAAACATATTAACACATCTAAGAAAATCACACTGTGCAGCATGCATTTATTATAAATATACTAGTGGAAATATAATGATAAAAAGATTTTGAAAAGAATTTCAATCTGTCATTCAAATAATAGTATTCATGTTGGTAAGCATTGATGCTCCGGAATCATTGTAGATCATAAAATACACTTCTATGGGAATCTAAGTATGATGATGATAGCAGTATCCAGATCTGAGCTGTTGTTTGGTATGACAAATGAATGTGGATAAAAGTGTAAAGACAACAATAATAGGTATACATACGCTGTCACACTGTCTAGTGTGTTTGGGTAGGGGGTAGAATGGCCAAGGATGTAACTGCTTGTATAGATGTCATTTGAACAGAAACTCAAACCCACACCCTGACTACGATTATTATAATAATATTTTCATATTTTATTTCATTCTTGGAAAGATAAGACTAATATCATTATAAACATCGCACAACGTTTGTGTAAGTTGATAAGAAAAAGTGATAATATTCAATATAATTGCTAGTTTTGGAATTCAATGCATATTTTTCTTTTATGAAGAAAAGAAACGACTGAGGGTGGGGTGTGGGTGTGGGTGTGGATGTGCGTGTGGATGTGGGTGTTGTTTTCTTTTAAGTCACATCCCACACCCACACCCACACCTACACCCACACCCACACCCACACCTAC
>CAJNOL010002045.1:0-22311 GCA_905250125.1 Rotaria sordida | reverse complement strand
CCCACACCCACACCCACACCTACACCCACACCCACACCCACACCTACACCCACACCCACACCCACACCCACACCCACACCCACACCCACCCTCAAAAACAGGATTGATAAATGTGGAAACCTCGAATTGAAATCCAAGTATTATGTGTACTTCAAAAAGTGACTAAACTAGCTATGATGACGCATTCGTCTGAACTGATCATTGTGTCTCAGTATCTAAGTCAATAAAGATCGACGAGACCTACATATACAAGCGCTGTTCTTGCAGTTCATCGAATCATAAGGTTGCAGTGAGCAGTTTCAGCTGAAATAAGTATCTTTGCAATAGATGACCTAGTCTTGTTGTTTCCTAATGTTTTATATATCACTTTGTAACTCATTTAATGCTCTATCCAATTGTACTAACAAGTAACATGAGTCGAGACAAGCCATCAGTTTCCTTGACTGAACAAAGTCTTTTACCACTTAGGTGCCTGTTTCTCAACCACAAAAACTAAACTGAGACTGTTTACTCTGCTATGTACCTTAATACACTCCACTATGACATTCAAATTGATTTTTATAACATAGCACTAGAGAACATGAGCGTATCCCCATTATACAGGACTTGAGGACCTAAGAGTATCTCCGTAATATAGGACTTAAACGCCTAAGGGTACCCCATAACCCAGATAGGTCAATGTTCCTATAGAAAAAACATAGGAAATAATGATATTTTTCTCTGTAAGTCATCAATTTCTTGAGTAGAAATATGAAAGACGTTTGTTTTATAGAATTGCCAAAGTAATACAAGATGAAAATATGTTTAGAAGAGAATTGCAGGAATAGATAAAATTACTTTCGACATAATTTGTAAATCTTGAGGATGGATGAGGATATTACTCGTCGTTTCTAGTCAAAAATATTTTGTTTGAGAGTCAAATCTAGTTTTTTCTACATGAAACATCATAGTTTATATTTGGACTATTCACAAATTTATGTTAACCACGTTCAGACTAGTCTAATACGTCTTTAACGGTAGTCATATCTAATATATTGTAAACAAAATGACATAGTTCAGCATTTGGAATAGTCGAAATTTTTTATAAGTCATTCTGTATCAAATAGAGAATAACTTTTTCACCATTCATGTCTAGTCTATTCATACTATTCATACTCGTCAATAAAAAAAAGAATCAGAAGTATAAATGAAGATAAGTAGATTCAAACGTTCGATCAAACAATATTGAGAAACTGAATAGTCTCGTCTATTTTCAGTAGTTTCATCTAGATTAGTCTAAACTCTTGGAAATGTCCTGTTTACTTTGATCTTATTTTCTAAACATTTTCTTAGATTGATTCGTATGAAAACTATAGAAATATGTTGAGACATAAATATGAAGATAGAATTCCAAAGTATTTGTTTACATCTTAACTAAATTTGTCTATTTATATTCTATAATATTTCTGAATTACAAAAGAAATTAAAACTAATTTTATTCGAAAAATAATTTTTATATTTTTATATCAGAATTAAGTATTATTTATAGGATTGATTTTGATAATTTGAATTTAAATGATAAATTTAAATAAAATTATTTTAGTTTATTTTAAACTTGAGATCGAAAAGACTAAACTAAAATAAACATAAATCATCATATGATAAAATGCTTACTTATTAAACATTTTTTTAAATTTGTTTTGCCAATTTTAATTATTTCCCAACACAAAAGAATTTTTCTAAAATATCGAAGATCAAAAAAAATTCTAAAGTTCTGAAATTGGTTTTATTGACAGTTATTTAAATAATTTTTAATTTTATGATAAATATTTTATATATATATCACTATCTTGAAAAAATCTTATTAAAACTGTTAAATAGTATTTCATAAAATGTACTGACATATAGAAGCTGATTACTCGATAATATAGGTAAATCGATTAAACAATGGGGAAGTTATTACATATTTTATGCATTGGAGAATCTAACCTTCTTCTTATACTTTTATAAAACAGATTAGACCACGACATAATACTATAATCTGTTACATATAGCATCATAGATGTCTCTCCTTTTTTGTTTTAAAATCTATTATGAATGGATATCCGAAGGGCACAAAATTTCTAGTCTTTTTTGCAAAAAAACTTTAAAGACTCCAAACGATTACAGACCAGTCATGTAGTGGGACTTTTTGAGAAAAAGATTAGTCTTTTTACCCGTCCTTTGCTCGCCTGTGGAATCTAACTTTTGAAATTCGTTAGAAATTCTTTAGATCTGTAAACATGTTTTTTCATGCAAAGTACACCTTCAAATTGGATATAATTGTATTGCATATTAGCTATATATCTAAGTAAATAAAAGAATATTCTATAGTATCGGGCTATAATTATAAATAACAAACGTTTTCTACGTAGTTTATTTATACAGTGAAAAAAAAGTTTCTGTTAATCTTCTACTCTTAGATAAAATACCAACTGATTTGATTGAAGAATCATGAAGTATTCAAATTTTTTTTTTAACTTTCGTCACTTTCTATACATGCTGTATTGTTGATTAGTTTGATTGGAAAAATAACGTAAAATTTCGCTGGATCTTGTGGTTTTTTGCTAGTTTTACTCGTTGTTATTTTGTAGGTTTGACTTTACATGGTGATTATTATTAAAATATCAATCGGTTTGTAATACATCAATTGATGCTTTAATACACAGAAATTTTATGCTGTTTAATTTGTGTTATGAAGATCGATTGTATGGTGGACATGATAATGATTATAGATATTATAAATTAGTATCCGATTCAAAAAAAAAGATCTCATATTTTATTTTGTAGAATTAGCAGATAAAGAAATTTGGGATCTTTTGATTGAAGAAACAGTATGGTATACTCAAATGCTCTATAATTTTATGTACTAATTTTATCTTATGTAATATACTTATGCATGATCCTCAATTCATTATTTCGTCTTTGACAACTTAGTTAGTCCCATAAGAAAAATTGTTGCCGCTTGAGCTTATATAGAAAAAATTTTTTTCAAAAAGTAAATTCGATTTAACTTTAAATTGTAGATATTCCCTGATGCGTTAAATAAATATGTAATTTAAAATAAGATATTACTAAATAAATGATTGATGTATTACAATGAAACATTTCAAGTTAATATAATAATAACAATAGGTGTTGTTTCAGCTTATGTTTCTTCAATAATTATTCATTTTAATTGCGATAAGTGCATTTTCGAACTAATGAAATGAACTTATGATGATAAAAGAAAAAACGCATTTTGCACTTTATGTCCGTTCCCCTTTATTACCCTTTTCTTTTTCTTCTTTGTTTGATATATCCATATTTATTGATTGTATCAATATCTTTTTCTCTTTTTTTTCCTTTTCTCACATGACTATCGAGTCACATTTCTACTTCGTTATTTCGATCAAAAAATATTAGATATTGAGTCTGTCCCAAGGTTTTATTTATCAATAGAGAAACTTTTATCTTAATGTGATCTTTCGTTTTATATAAGGTAGAAAATTTTTTGATGAGAAAACTCTTATGGATTAATTCTTCCTTTGCTTCGATTTTATCTAAATACTCACCATTTATCTATTTTTTGTCTTCGATAAACATGTTTCGTCTTTATGCTAAGTTTACAACTTAAATTTGAGCAATATCATACGCATACCCAGGTCGAAGAATCCGACAATAAGATCTTGTGCGATATTGCAATACCTTACAAGATCTTACTGTGAAATCTTATATGATCATATAAGATCGTATGAAAGTCATATACGATCTTGTATGATTTTTATAAGATAGTCATAAAGCCTGCACATCTGATCATATCGTGCTGTACGATTCTTATATGATCTTATTGTATGATCTGATAAGATCTTGCATTATTCACACATGCTTCTATACAACTATAGGATGCATCGCATGATTGATATTCTTGCACTTTTCATCACCTCTACCTAATTTTTCAACAGGCTGAGTTACCTTCTTCAAACTCTTTGTTTCAAGAGAAAACATTTATCGCGAAATTTTTATCATTTTACTTCGTCTCAGACTAAATTTATTTTTAAATAAAAAAAATATTTATCATTTCCACATGAAAACATGCAATGAGTAATGGGTAGTTTTATCGAAAACAGATCACAGTTCGGTTTGATGTTAATTTTAAGCTCGTCCTCGAATAATCGACCACCAGTATATAGAGTAGAGTTCGATATTGAAATTGACTTAATTAATTACAGAGTTATAGTTTGGAAAACGGATTTAACCAAATTATATTGGATAAGGTTTCCTTGATTTTATTTTAATCATAAATGAATAATTGTATTATATTTATTTTGTGTTACTTGGAATGATCAGATAAAATAATTTAATTTAATTGTAGAAAAAATCTAGTATGTTAATTTTATTTCAATCGAAATAAAATAAAATGATAAAATTAGGTTAATTTAGTTCCATATAATGTAAATTCTAAATAACATTATCAAATTGAATATTAATTTTGCATTAAAAAAATATAAATGCAATAATTCCATTAGTTTAACTTTATTTCAAGTAAGATTAATCTCTTCACTTTGAATTTATTTTATTTTCCCAGACTATTAAATAAATAATCTTATGAAAATGAACCTATTTTGTTGTAAAACAAGTATAGTTGTATTAAATTGCTTTCATTTTACTTTGACTATAAGTAGATAATCTTCTTAGATTAATTATATCTTAACTGAAATAAGTTAAGCATATACATCAAATGAAACTAACTCCTTTCACATTGATTGAAAGTAAAATAAAATAATATTTTTCATCATTAGTTTGAGTCAAAATAAACCAGAAATATCGAAATTCAGTCGATGAAACCACAAAGACTAAATAAGATCGATACGAATTTCAAATATCTAAAACAAAACTGGATAATTTTGAAGAATTATAAATTAATATAAAAAGCCTAGTTGTATTTTTGAAAAAATATGTGACGTGCAATTTCTTCCACCATACCAGAATATAAGACGAATGTAACGGTTTCTCGCTCATATATATAGTATATATTAGCCATTGTCAGCTTACATGTCCTCTACACTAGAGAATTATTATTAATTACAGTTTTACAAACAAATACAAAAAATGTTTTTTTCAATAAGAATAAACGATAAAATGAATTTAACGAGATAAAATTCAAAACAATAATAAATTTAATCAAGTCAAATCAAATTGATTAGTAGTGTGCTGTTTTTATAATAAGCATCGCTGTATACAAAACGTGTATTTGCAATTTAAAAAGAAATTATATTTCTATTAGGAAGCATTCCATCACTTAAACATGTGTAGTAATCCACATCTATAAACCTATCGTTATAAAAACTAGTTTGCATGAGAAATATCTTAAAATTATGGTCTGACAAGATCCTACAATATCTTACAAGACTCCCATCCTCAGATCTTGCAAGAATCTTATATCAAGAATCATATAAGATTGACGCTAGCATCTTATAATAAGAATCATATTAAATCTTAGAACAAGAAATTTGCAAGATTTCGTAGGATCATACAATCTGAATCTTACAAAATCTAATTGTCAGTAAGATCGTATAAGATCTTATATGATCCTCGTACGATTTTTGCACCTGGGTAGTATTATCATCGATTTTACTCGTAAATAATTCTGTAAAATAACGTCTCTAACGAAAAACGACTGTAACGAACCTATAAAATCTATCAAGTGCAAAACGCCTTTTTTTATACTTCTAAAATACCTTCATCATACCTCCAAAAAGGCCTTTTTCTCACCTTAAAAATGTCCTGTAAGGATTTTTTTGTACTTAAAAAAAAAAGATTATTTTTCCATACCTTATTGTTACAGAGGCCTTTCTCTGTGCAAATTTGATCATATGAAGAGAAATTATTAACAATCGAGGTTAATTTTATTCAACAAAAGGCTCCTTTTAAATATTATATTCGAGTACATGATCACACCAAAAAGTAGAAAACACACAAAGAAAATGAAAAAAAAAGACGAAGACAAGCAGGAGAGTTGCGCATGCTTCCCTCATGCTTGTAAAGTAATTTAACATCAAAACAAAGCCAAGAAGAAGAATAACGAGTACATCTCCTTCTTAAAAATTAGGGTAATATTTAAGAAAGAAAATGACGTTATGTATCTTCTTTCTGATTACACAAGAAGAAAGGAAAAAAAGTGGATAAGAAAGAATGTGAGAATTTTAATAATACTCATAGACGAAGAAAAGAAAAAAAAGATTGATCTAGGTGATCAATATGTAATGGAGAGAAGAGAATAGGGGAAAAGGACGTACGTATATATACACACATACGATCACATACTCACCAGCTGATACAGAAAGAGAAGAAACTACATGTGCATGTATGAAGATTGTTAGAGTGTTCTCTAACACTTATAAATTACTAGCGAGAGTCTGTGCATACTGCACGGATGCTTGTTTACTGTAAAGTTTCACATCTGTCGTTTAGTCTTGATTCGATAATAGACAATCAGCCAGTTCGCATTATATATATATAGAAAGAGATCTTATAGCCTTATACCCTCGTAATCTTACACCCTTGTACCCTTATACTCTTGCGGTATCATCTCTCATACCCTTGTTCCGTTATTCCCTTATCCCTTATATTCCATGTAGCCTTATCTACTTATACCTTATACCCTTATCTCCTTATACCTTTTTAGTTTTATCCCTTATGGTCTTTGTGGATCTATGGGTACCTCTATATAATAGCCCTTGAGGATCCATAGGTACCGCCATAGGACAACTCTTGAGGACCTATGGATAGCCCTTGGATATTTCCTCTATTGCCTTATTCGATCTTTGACTTTTAACCTTTGACCCGGTGACAGATGGACAGACACTGAACATTATTATGTGGATAACTGTAGTGCGTAGTTGGAAAAAAAAGTATCATCTGAGATAGATAAATGACGCGTTAGATATAGATAGGATTGTTCATGTTGTATTCTTCAGTCATCTCATTGATTAGAGATTTGATTCATTCTTTTCCATCATTTTTATCTTTATTGTATTACTTCAAAAAAATATTTAAACATTTTGACTTCTTCTGACTTTACATGAATATACTTTAGTAGTTACAATACGTCGATTGAATTACTTGAAATATGTTGTTTCTTCTTTGTAGTTTCATTTTAATGATGTTCTGTTATTATAGATACAGTGTTATTTCCGTTATCAGAAAAAGATTGTTTTTATTGTTATATACATTAAAATGAAATTTGGTGTACATTTAATGACTAATCTCACATCGGAATGGAATTCTCAATATATTCAGTATCAATATATGAAAGAAATGCTTGAAAAAGCAGTTGTTGAAGCACCGGTATTAGTCAATACTAATGATGATGATGATAGTGATAGCAATTTATTCTGTGAACAATATTTTCTTCATGTTGATGAAGAATTTTTCGAAGTAAGAATTAACGCAATACATCATTCATTTTATATTGACTTATTTGTTTAGTTTTGCGAAAAACAAGTAACAAAGATCAATACTTTCTTTGCTGAAAAACTAGCCGAGTAAGTCTTAATCATTTTCAATATACATATATAGATTGGAAGAATCTATTCATACATATGGAGCATTGAGACGTTTTACAACTCTTACAGATGAAATTGAGTATAGAAAATTAATGTATGGAGAAGTCTCTCCTGCTCGTAAATCCTCGATTGCTCTTATTCAAAAATCAAATAAAATTGGTCAGTCTAATAATAATAGATATCGAAATCATAAATCCAGTATGAAAATATCAATGAATCGTACTTTACCCGATCGATTTGTAAAAATTTCTGAAAAACAACGTACGCATTATAAGGATATCAACAATCTCAAACTAGCATTTAGTGAATATTATTTAATGTTAGTTTTATTACAAAAATATCAACTATTAAATTTTACTGGATTTATTAAAATATTAAAAAAACATGATAAATTATTTCAAACCACACGTGGCAATGAATGGCGGTAGATGTTTTAATATTATTGTAGATATATAAGTACAATAAATTTCTTTCTATTAAATTGCATATTGATACGGCAACGTTTTATACATCAACAGCAGTGACGGAACTTATTCGAGATGTTGAAAAAATCTATATAGATGAACTCGAATCGGGTGATCGATCACGAGCAATGAAACGTCTTCGTGTTCCACCACTTGAAGAAAAACAATCATCAATAGTCACATTTCGTCTTGGAATTTTTATTGGTAATCTGTTTTCATATCCATATAAAATGAATTGTATATTTGATTTTCAGGAATAATTTGTGTTCTATTGCCAATGATTATTATTCTTATTGTTGTTTTGAATAAAAGTCAATCAGGAATAGCATTAGCATGGCGTGAAGCTCTTCATCTGTATCGTTCATCATTTCTTATAATCTTTCAAATTATTCTTGCCAGTATCAATATATATGGTTGGTCATCATCAGGTGTTAATCATATTCTCATATTTGAAATCGATCCACGTAATCATTTAACTTATCAACAATTACTTGAACTTGGAACATTTCTATGTGTTTTTTGGTGTCTTAGTTTCATTGCATTTATTCTTACATCTTATTTAGATTTTTATCCATTTTTACAACCACTTATTTTTCTTATATTGATGGTTCTTTTTATCATTAATCCATTGCCAATACTCTATCGTTCAGCTCGTTATTGGCTTTTAAAAAAATTAGGATTAGTTTGTTCAGCAGCTTTTCATCGTATTCATTTTGCCGATAATTGGCTTTGTAATCAATTAACATCAATTGAATTAGCTTTTTATGATCTTGAATTTTTCTTTTGTTTTTATTTTTCAAATCATCAATGGTGGTCAACAAATTTAACATTACCGTCTTCATCTCAAAATATATTTTGTACAGGTTGGTCAAAATATCTTCTACAATCATGTCTTCTTGCAACACCATCTTTACTTCGTCTTACTCAATGTTTACGACGATATTATGATACAAAACTTAAATTTCCACATCTTGTTAATGCTGGAAAATATTCCGTTAGTATTATTGTGGCCATTACAAATTCACTTCGACGTGCAAACATTGCATTCAATCAAGTTGATCCTAAGAGGCCACAAAATAATCCATTTGTTTATCCATGGATCATTGCTGCATTTATCAATTCCACTTATAAGCTTATCTGGGATGTAAAAATGGATTGGGGGTTGTTTCATAAGAATGCAGGTGAAAATCGATTTTTACGTGATCATATTATCTATTCATCGAAGAATTATTATTATTATGCTATTATTCAAGATCTTGTCTTTCGATACAGTTGGACAGTAAATATCTTCATACATTTTAATTCTGGTGCAGCTGAATATTCTGATGTGATTGGTTTTGGTTTTGGTTTGCTTGAATTAATTCGACGTTTTTCTTGGAACTTTTTTCGTCTTGAAAATGAACATTTGAATAATTGTGGAAGATATCGTGTCATTCGTGATATTTCTATTAAACCCATTGCAACAGGTATTGATTTTGCATTAGCTGATTCTTCAAAATTAAGCAAAACATCGAGCTTGAGAAATCGATATAGAATAGCACGATGTCAAACGATTATCGAGGAAAATAATATGGTTACTGGTGATAATGCAACAATGGATGATCTAGAAAATAATATAGTAGACTTTGTCAACAATCAATTATCAGCATATCGTACGACGACAGTATCGGAAGTGAATACGATTAATCAAACATTGGAAAATATTTCATTTCGAAGATGTCATTCACTTTCATCTTTGAATGAGTGTTTGGATTTAACATAGTTGAACAGACTTGGAACGTGACTGTACTGTTTTTATATATTATATCTTCATTTTTTTTTCTTCATTTTTTATATATAGAAATGTCGACTACTTGTCTCTTCTTACATTGAATTCAAAATACTAATTTCCTAATTCTTTAATTCGAGAGATTCATTGTATTTCAGATAATTTCACAGATAAATTTAACAATCTTAAGTGTGGATGAGTTTCAGTATGAGATAAATATGAAACTAATATTCACGCTTATACCTTTAAATGACAATTTTAATTGATCGATTCAAGCATTTATTAAATATTTCATTCTTCGTTAACAATTCCCGAACCAGTGCAGTAGAAAAACTGCGTGAACCTGGAGTAACACAGGAAAAATACATGCCGTTTGTCAATAAATCATAATTTCATCGGTTAAATTGATTAATAGTATCCTTCCTGGATTCATTTGTAGATTGGCGACTGTGAAAATCGATCGAAAGTGAAAAGAAATAGTTAACTACGTCAATGTTTTCCACTCTCTTTACCAGATACTACTACAGAATAGAAACATCGTTCACCTTCATCGTTATGCTAATTGTTGCATATAACGTAACAATTGTTCTTCAAATTCTTTAAAGACAAAGAGTATTCTTGATTAATAAAAGTACACCAATTAGATGAATGTCAATAGAGAATAGAACTGCATCTTTGATTCGATGGGACAAAAAAATATCGTTCTACACAATGGAATTGTTCAATTTTGTTTTATGAATTATGATTTTTAATCAAATATGCATGACAAGTTAGTCAAATCAACGTTGCAGACTGAATTAAGAGTAGTGTCATTTAAAAGGGCATTTCGAGTCAGATTGAATCACGTTTAGAAAATTTTAAGGGAATGAATGTCAGTATATAAAAATTTTATTCTGAGAAAAATAATTATATATTCGATAGTTCAGAAAATTCTCTCAATCTCTTTTTTACATCGACTCAAGTATACACGCATTCTTTATACATTCTAAACTCATCTTTGTTTCATCTAACAATGGAAGGGCGTGTATTGTAAGTTAAATTCATTGACCGTGTTCGAATTAAATGAACACTCTCACTGAGAAACTAACGAATTTAAAATAAGAGCTGCCCTTAGCTTGCCTGGACAGAGATATGCAATTTTTAAGTTATGTATTATTTAGGATATAGAAACATAATAATATATGAACTAATCACATGAAATTATTAGTATAATCATCCGATTTTTCATACAGTGAGCTTCCAAAATTTTCATGAACTTGTTAAGAATATTCAGACTTCTTTAGATACGACTTCTTCTGAAGTTTAATAGTACAGAATAGGAGACATATCGATAATTATATATAGAAATCCACCATTTATCCATTTTTTCGAGTTTATTTTAAATGAAAGTAACAGATTGTAGAAAACAATATTTCAAGAGATGAACTATAGATGGAAATGAAGACTTTCGATCGAATGACAATAACAAAGGTGCCTTTTGCACCAAGCGCAAGTTAGAAGAGTTCGCTCTTCACAACGAATAACTGAACAATAAAGATCATAGAATTTAAAGCAAACATCTTTTGATTTGTTGATTTCATCGACTGTTTCGCCGAGTATCCTGCCTTGTACGAATTCAGACTTAATAAGATTTTTGAATTGTGGAGCAGGTAATGGGTTGTGAACAATTAAATGCATATTGATAAAAATACTGACGATCGTTCAAGTTCATTTCTATTTGATTGATATGAACATAATGCTCGATTTTCTAGTGAAAATATCGTCATGAACGAAATAAAGATAAATCCTGAAGTTGAATATGATCAGTTAATCCTTCCGAAAAAATCAATAGTTGACTGTCTTGATGTGAAAATACTGCTCCAAATTTTTTCCGATCAGCTTGAGTATTCCAGCAATTAAGAAAAAGAAGGAATTTTCTATCAAACAAAGGACGCAGAATTTTATTTAAAAAAGTGTGATGTTTTTCATCGTTGCTTTTTCTAGATTTCGAAGCTTGTGTGGGTGTGGGTGTGGGTGTCATTAGAACGAGACAGATCCACATCCCACCCTCAGTTATTTTTTGAAGAGCAACATGCCTAATAAAGGGGGAAATACTACTAGAATAGCAATTAGTTGCATTGACATTGTAATTTTGAAGATGGTTAAACATTTGACTTCATATGTGTAAATAAACGAGGTAAGTCGCGACAAGAAAAACGAAGAAACTTTCAAGCAGCTCAATTACTTTCAATCGTTTCTTTTTCTCCTTCCTTTTCACATTTTTAGTTTCAAGTTACTAATAAAGACAAATATGTCAGCGACTTTTTGATAATATTTTCTTTAGCATTGACTACCATGTACAAACATTTTTTGATTTTTCTTTTTGTTCGTGACAATCCTATTTATTAGTTATGTAAAATAATGTAACCAACTATTTTTTGAGTAAAAACATTGGTTACTTTAAATTAATAATAGCATATTCTTAGTATAGCAAGATGGATGAAGTTCGTGTGAAGAATTTATCATAAAAATCGTTTTGATAATCAAGAAACAAGTTAGTGATATTTCACGATTCAGCACACACTTGTATTTTTAATAAATCATGATACATTGTCAACTTTTTAGGAGTTTAAGATTATTGATTTTTTGTTTATTCAAAGAGTCGAAATGGATGAGATGCGACGAGATTATATGAAATATAATGGTAAAGAGCGTTGTGTACGCTCGTGTATGATCTATTAATATGACTATGTTTACGAAATATTTTGGCACACACGACACAACGATACATGATTGTATAGAATTGCACTATTGCTTTTTTTTCTAATATTAATGCAAATTAACACAAATTTCTTTCAAGATCAACTGCTCAACGAAATATAGCTATACATTCGCATTATATCTGTCAAAAAATACCTGTTGTGTAGCGACTTCTAGATAGACGAAATGTTAGCGCTAATAGAACTAAACTCTATAATTTTTCTTCTTATCAATAATCGCATCGTTTTCATACCAGGCATAAACTTGTATAATGAACCATCATAGATATTAAAGGAAATGATAATATAGATAGAAAATAAGAGTCAAGAGATACCGATAGAACGCGACATGATGCAGGAAGACTATAAGATACGCGTACTACATAAGATGGCTAAAAATAGAATAGGAAAAGACCAGTCATCAAGCATACAAATCACTTTACCGCAGGCGTTACAGTTAATAAAACAAAACAACTGTAATAATTCATTCTTTTCTCTACATGACTATGAAAATACTAGTGAAGAGCAGAAAGAAAAGTAAATAAAACGAAGGCGAGCGAATTGAAATATACCGCATGTGATTTGAAATGACAGTAACCTTTCTTTCTCTTTCTTTTAAAAACATTTTTGCTCTTTCTTCATAAAAACAATCAACTATTTTTGACTATCGTATTGTGCAGACATTTACAGAAGAAAACATTTTTTCATAAAATTATGATAAAATTATTTTATTTTTATTTTCATATAAATTGACCATCCTCACGTACGAATATCTTTGGACAATAGAAGTTAATCCTGTTTGAACAGTTCAAATAAACATTCATTACTGCATAAATATCCAAATAATTCAATTATAAATTTACTTTGTTCGTATTTCTTTTTAAACAAGTCATGTATTTATTTTAGAATCTAACTACAAATATTCAACTAAATGGGTTTGCAAAGTGTTTCTCATACTTTTGTGCTTGTCTATCTTTGCGTTATTCATCTCTTGGTCAACCAATATCAGAGCGTTCCAGTGATCAAACGGTCGAACTTAAACCTTAGTAATTTATTTCTACAAGTGGAAAATTCTACTACATTGATTGGTCAACAACAAACCTTGGGTAAGTCGTATTGCACGAATAATAACTGTAGCTACAGAGAGGGTCACTAAAGATTGTCACGAAACAAACCAAATGTAAAATGATTTGAGCTTTCATATCCCGAATACATGATCAAATAGAGACTGTAGATATGCTATACTTCGTCGTAGATATGATCGATAATTTCGATTACCTTTCTGCCACTTCGTATGCGATGCATCTACTGTTGACATTACATAATTGTAATTAACTGTATTTTTACTATATTGTGCATTATCTGTGTTATAAACAGTTATCTGAAGCTCTTTCTGGAACATCCTTCACGGTGATCATTCATATTTCTGAGTAGCTGAACTACAAAATTCACTAAACTTGGTAATATGTTTCTAGTAGAAAATTATACAAAAAAAAAAATCTTCTGTTTGATTATTGGAAACACGAATGCAAGTCAAAATAAAAAGTTGTCTACTAAGGATCGGGAGTACATCGACCCAGATATCTTATTGAAGATTGGAAATGAGGTCTAGTATCTTAACGGTTCAGTGGGAGATATTTTCAAGAGTCTCACATCATTGTGTTATGTGTAGCTAAAGAAAAGCTATCGAATGAAATGTAAAATACATGAGATAATTTGATGCAAGTGTCATGAGACAAATAAAAGGGAAAAATATTCTTTCTGGTATTCAATAAAAGATGCTTTTATTTAAGATTAAGACATGTTACTCGCACGATGTCTGCACATTGCCTGAAGATACATAGTATATTTTTTCTTATGGTATAACTATGGTCTGGATACGGCATTTGAATAAAGTTTGTTTATGTATTAGCATGAGAAATGACTATTTTCAAGTTGGAAATCATTGTCAGTATGTCATCCATCATTTTCTCTTTATGCATAAGAAAAAAGAAAATAAAACTTTGAAAGTAGAAATAACGAAAACACTATTTGTAAATATTTCGCTGATCAGAACTAATGTGTCGGTATATGAACATACTTTGAAAGATCGTACCAAAAAAGGCAGTCGATGAATGAAATTTATCTCAGTTACAAAGGATAATTGCTTTTTCTTTATTGGAAAAGATATTCAATAACGTTTCTGTGTTGTAGTCAATTCATCTCGATGTTTGAAAGAATGGAAACAATTTCGTAGTTCATGCTATCATCCTTTGATTATGAGATCAACAGCTGAGAAAGCCAACCAAACATGCAGTCTTCTTCATGTGAACAATACCTATGTAATGCGTATTCGAGACCCTGTTGAACTTTCTTATGGTGCTGATGCATTGTTTACAAAAAATCTAACAATATTATTAGTTGAAATTGATCCACGACTATTCAAAAGTAAGAATGGAGAAATCTACATGTTCTCTAAAGCGTGAAAAACTTGCATATGACTTTTGTTCTATCTCACATAACTGTAGATAAAATGTTCATGGATATGCTCTTGATAAATGATCGAAATGAATGGCAAATAAGCGAAGAAAAATTACATCAATCTCGACTTCAGTCCAGAATAAAGACAAAATCTTCCAATTTTATTAATAGAAATGAGAAGAATAATCGTAATGGAAACAGCCAGATTTATTCATTTGATGAAGATAATTATTCTTTTGAAAGATTTGATAGTAATCATAACATCTGTAATCAGATTGCATGGAATGCATTCAACAATGATTCATATATACTCGCACTTACTACTTACAAGATATGGGACAAAGTAGTTTGTTCATTGAGTGACATTGATCTGGATTCAACTTACGAATATATATGTCAATATGGTCTGTATTTTTTGTTGAACAATGAAGAAGCAGAGAATTTTCTCTATTTATTTTACAAATCTAGTATTCGACTTTTGTTTTGATAATGACATATGTGGTAAACATGGTCAATGTATTAATAGTTTCGAAGATTACAGATGTTCATGTTCATTTTTTTTCGATGGGAATCATTGTGAAAAGTGTAAGATGAATTTTTGACTTTTGCTATCACGAAGTCGTTTTTTATCCATCTTTAGTTTCATACAAGAAATTACAAATAATAATCGCTTTTATCATCATTGTACTACTTGGATCATTCTTATTAGTCTACAAACTTTGTAGTTGTCTACGTCGACGGTCTACCAATCAACCAATTACCCTGTGAGTTTTTATAATGTTTTTAGAGCGTCGATTATTTTACTTTATTTACATGTAGTAATAGAGAAGAACTCATCGGTATTGAAGGTCGAAGTGAACAAAATACTATCTTGAATAATACAAGTTATTGGAAAGCATTGAAAGAGTAAGTTGATGTTTGTTTGTTAAGATTTAAAAACAGCGGAGATTTCACAAAGAAACGCTAGATAATTGATGTTAATTAACTCTCAAAGTTGTGACCGACTGTTTTGACTCACTTTCAGTTTGGTATATATTCCCAAAGTTCAGTATACCAGAGAATTCAATATTATTGCACGACATGGGTAAATTTAAACTAATGAATTGTAAAAATGCTGTAGAACAGACAGTTAAACAGATCTAAGTTGTTCGAAGTCTATTGAATGATTCTGTAAAGTCGATTTGACTTTTTCGTTCAATTCGTTTTCTTGTAGAAAATTGAAACGAAAACGTTGCATTCGTTCTATTTTGGTTAGTGTCTTGAGTTTGGTCTTCTTCTGTTCTTTGCATGTGATTCCGTTGGTTGTTAAATTTCATACATTATTTCCCTTTGATAATGCTGCATCGATACCAAAGACATGCAAACGTCAATCTTTTTTTTCATTGGATAATGGTATTTCCTTGGGTGTTTCATGTACTCTCACCATCAGCTTCCTGATATTGGCAGTTTTATTTAAACAAAATCCAAACGAACGCCGTCCGTCATCTAGATCTAGAACAAGAATTTCTCAGCGCAGCCAGTACTGCTCCTCTAGAACCGAACAACAGCTGACTTCACTTCCCTCCCAGCTACCTAACGTACAGCCTTCTCACTCCGACGAAATCGTACCTCTGATGCCACAGCCATCATCTGATAGAATGGCTCATACCCAAAGCAGCATGCCTGATACACCTGGTGGTGTTTCTCTATCTAATGCAGTATCACCAGTTGGTAAGTCAGAATTTCTATATGATATCCGATTATCTTCACACATGAAATTGTCTATCTTTTCTAGTACTTCTATCACCAATTGACTCTAACAAAAAAATTAATCGATACGAGTCAGCTGCCATTTTTGGTATTCTTACTTTTGAAATATTAAAAGTTTTCGACGAAGTTTTACTTACTATAAATGAAACATCAGCTGACGGTGTGCTTGTCAAATTTGGCAAACGAATTTTTGTTGTCATTGTGCAGGGGTAAGAAATCTCTTCTTCATGTAGACATTTTTGTAGAAAAAGTTTCACTTAAGATCTCGATACTATCCAGTGCTGGTTTCTTTACGTTTACAAAATACTTTTATTCGATTTCTTGCTTTTACTTATGTAATTGGCATATTAGCATATACTGTTTATCGCGAAAGTGTCTGTCTTGATTTTATGCCCAATGTGGCGAATTTGCAGGAACGAAATATAGCCCAGCTTCGTATCGTAGGTTTAGATTGTTGTTCATGAATGATACTAGTCAAAGGAAATCTAATATTTTTTTTAGCAACTTAGTGCTCGGTCTATTATTTATGGATTGTTTGCGAATACGCCATACTTCGCTTTACTTTCTTACATTGTTGGAGAATTTGGCATACGTCTTATGTTGGATTCATGTCGTGGATATCAACAGGATCATGGTTAGCATCGACATTTTCTTTAATGACTCAATCTGATGACAATTTCTTTTTTTTATCAATAGAAACAGAAGAGTTTCAAGGGCCACTTCAGGAAACACAACCATCAAGTGTTCATTTAACTCATAATCGATCATTTTTTCAAAAATGCTTCCCTCATATCTATCAATGGGATGACAAATTTTTCTTCAAAACTATCACTATATCCATGTATACAGTAAATTTCGTTATTCTATTCCATTTAACATGCAGATTAAGCTTTCTCTATACAACAAGAAGGATGAGTCCAATCTCATTTCTGGCAAAGAGTTTTAACAAGACTTTCAATATTGGTTAGTTGATCTTTTTTCTTTTCATTTGAATTATTTTATTCGTTTATTTTCTAGAGCTCGAAGATAGAATATTTTATACGGAAATTGTTGCTAGTGCAATTGTTACAGCACTCATTTATGGTGCTCAACTTTTGTTTAGTCTAGAAAATCTTAAGAAACATGTGAAACAATATCGTGAAAAAGGTCGACACATGTTAAAATCGGAAAAAGGAATAAATATAGATGAAGCTCCTTTCAAGGCTATTGCATATCCAGGCTATCTTATTCGATATACAGTGGGAGGTTTCCTCATTACTTTCCATTTATTAATCTTCATTGCTTTTATACTTCATCTAATTTGGAATGATTATTATGTTTTTAAGTGGATATTAGAATTCCTTTCATCTATATTAATTTTGTATCTAATGCAATCTCTTCTTGCAAAATGGATTAACAAACTGATCTTTATTCACAATTCGAGAGATCATCAGGTTGCCAACGCTTTAGACAAATCATCCTCTCAAGACACGTCTAGCTATTGTTGTCAATATTGGTATGAATGTAGAGACACTCTGAAGAATATTTTACAATATTTTATGTTAGTTGCTAGTAAGGCATATCTTCTTACATGCGTCAGAATTGGAAGAAATAAATTGTGCCTTCTATTTTAGACTGTTTTATTGGTTTTATATCTTCAATAATTCGTCTAATCAAAGGATTCGTAATCAGTATAATATGTATAAATCGTATCGATTTCTGTCTTTTTCAAGAACCATTTAGATTTTGTGGTAAGACTTATATTTGATATGTTTTTCAGTAAATGGGATTCCATAATTCTTCTATGAATGTCTTGTAACCTTGATAGGATTCATAGAATCATATTTTCGTCATCTAGTCAAAAATATTGAAGAAACATTAAGCATGAAAACTGAAGAAGGTATAATTAGATGATTTAGTTGTGTTTATTATTAGAACAAAAAAAATCATTAGTTTGTTCTTTAATTATTATGACATCTTTAGACGAAAACTTTTGAACTAAACAAAATCAATGAGACGATTGGTCAACTCATTTATGTAATACTGGTCTATAAGTAGCTCTCTAGATAATGCACGAAATTGATTTACATATTTTTTATGAGTTCTTTTGCTTTGTCTGTAAATTAAGAAGTAAGGGTAATATCTGTAAAAAAAAGAAAGATTGATGTTTCAGAGAGTTTTCAGAAATTTTGGAAATTTATCTATGGAAGCAATTGAAAACATCTCGAAAAATACGAGGACATATGTCTAAAGCTTTCTGGAGGAAATAATATTAAAATTTCTTTATAGACTTTGTTAAGTAGTTTTCAAGAGACATTTCTAAAGCATCTCGAAGTATTAGCTGAGTATTGTCGAGAGTTATCTATATAATTCCTCGAATGATCTCTTTAAACGCGTAGAAATTTCTTAGAAATAGTCTAAAATAATATTTACTCGATGTATAATGTATATAACTATATAGGTAGCATTCTCAAGAGTTCACGATAATGTATTCTTGAAAATATACGTAAGAACTGTTAAAAAACCTGCTCAGTGCTTTGTAAAGACATTTCAGGCACTCACCTAACAGATTCTATAAAATGGTTTTTCGACTGTAATAGACTGAGTAGTCCATATGTTTATTGAGAAACTTCTTGTACATGAGTGTTTGATCTAGAAGGCTGTTACGTGACTTCTTTCAGAAACCATCTAAATAGTTTTCTAGAATTAAAGAAAGAATTTTCTAGACACATTTCTAGAAAACTGCAGAAATTGCTAATGTAACACTTTCAAAGAAATGTCCTCGTGATTGTTATTTATATTCTAACAAAACCCTATATTAACAAAAGAAAGTGGCGAACAGTTCGGACTATGTAGAAACATTAAACTAGAGAATTATCAAGAGAAACGAATTCCAATGATATCGAAACTTGATAAAAGATTGTTGCAAGAAAAGTTATACATCTTTGTATTCTTATTTAGATGATGCAAATATGGTGTACTGGCATTTCGTGTACGAGGAAGCATATCTCCTGCAACGTATACAATCATGTAAGCTCGATTTATAGTATTTTCTAGAACTTTTTCCTGATTGTAATTAGTAAATATGTATTTTGTTCTTTTCGAAACGATGATCTAGAACACTTTTTGAGTTTTCTGCACATCGTTCAAGAACGTCTATATAGAGTTAAAGAAAAGAACATCAAATCTATGCTCCTAATTGAGGTTGTAAATAAAAAACTATTGCTATATTTTGGGAACAACGTTATTGCCAGTAGATTGTTGTAATCTAAAATCTATTAATTACGTTGTATTCTGTTCAGATGAAATGACAGCGAATATCTTGTCGAATCTATAATCCATTGAAACGCATTACTCATGTTAACTGATAGATATCGAAGAACTTTTCTTTTTTTGCATTGTCTGAGAACAGACAGAATGTTTTTTGTTCTTCATGATCTCAGCTGTCTTGTTGGGACAAGAGTTATTTATGTTAAAAATTTCTTTATGTTTATTTCAACAGAAACTATTCAAAATTCGATCGATTAGAATAAGTGAATATGACAAGTCTATTTAGATTTTCTATTGTTTTAATTGATATAGAACAAGAATAAAAGATTACGATAATCGAAGGTTCAGAGTATGAAAACCACCGATTTCAAGTATTCAAAAGTCAATAGCTAGAAAGTCGAGGCATGATAAAGAGAAGTTTCTCAAAAAGTTAAAACAACTTGTAGACATTTTCCGTACTTTCAGTACTCTCTTTTAGGTACATCAACAGGTGTTCAGAACGAACCATCAAATGACATTGAAGAATCCAACAATGAAAATGCGAGGGATGATCAACCACAAGAGAACTTCAATACTCGATTAGCAAGAAACGATGCAAATCCTTATGAAATATCTCTTTGATTAAGAACAATTCGATCTTGAATAAGAGCAACGTTCTACTAACGCCCAATGGTTAGTCCACTATCGCGCATGCCTTTATTCATAGTTTCACGTTTCACCATATTTGTATTATAGCTTGCAACTTTATTCATCTAGATTCATTGTCATCATCTCCCTGTAAAAATATAACGTAATTTATAATCTATTAAATTTTCTTAAACTCATCTAGTTCTCATTCTCTAATGCGTTTCTAAACTGTGGTTTATTTTAATTCTTGAAATCCATAACAATCGAAATACTTACGACTTGACAAAGAAGTTTCATTGCAAAAAAAAACTGGACTAATTTCCCTTGGTTATGAGCCATATCTACAGTAACACTTGATAGATCATAGATTTTCGAATCTGTTCTCTCGAAATCACAAAACGAGAAATCTTCTATTCATACACACAACTGATATTGAACAAATATAGTATTCGAATTACTCGCTGAGATAATGAATTCTAGGTAAGTTGAAGCGATTCTCTACCTATTCTTATTAAAATTTGTGATGTGTCTCATTAACCCTTTGTGGACGGTTGGCCCCTTAAGGGACCATGGTGATTCTCTAGCATTTCAAAACACACAGATTCCTATATGGGTTTAGTTTTTATGAAAGCATTTATCAGAGAGTTTTTTGGTATAATTTGGATTATAATTAGGTTATTTTATTCAGATATCCAGTAATGAATAATAAATGTAATAAAACTGACTTTCAGAGAAAAACCTCTATAATCTAGAATCCTTGTCAGCAACGTTGCTCTCTATATAGGAACATGTTAGGTGATGTTCTACATGCGAATCCTTTTTTCTTCTTTCCTTTCCTCTTCTACTGTTGTGGTATGACGCTATGGCTATGTGAATTGCATTTATCTTTTCTTTCTTTATGTTGAAATGCGCGAACATGCGGATATTATCTTACTTGTATTTTCAGATACAGTTTTTTTTCTGTTTTATTTCTTTTCTGTGGTCGCGTATCATCCTCTCTCACAATTTTTCGTAAGTGCTTCTTTCATCCACCGTTTATATATATATATATATGACGTGATTACGACATTCACTTAGAGTATATAAGAACAATCATTGTCTGATTTACAATTAATAAAATTTATCGATTGTTTCCCCGATATCATTGAAAATAAGGCAAGTTAGTTTCATGTAGAATTATTAAAGTTCCAGAGTTCTTTAAAATGGCTACCCGACATCAAACATTAAGTGACTATGAAATTCAAGACATTTTGGCTGATTCTGCTTCTGAAAGCGAGGCTGAAATCGAAGGTGGGGGTGAAGAAGAAGATAATTATGAGGATATGGAAGTAGATGAACCTGAAGAAACTTCTATCAATTTTTCTGCGAGTAATCGTCGAACAACACGAAATCAAAATATACCTTCTCAAATATGGTCTACTGGTAATTTCAAGCCTCATTTGTTTCATTTTGATTCAAGCGAATCTGGTTTGACACAGTATTTGATGAATCATCAGCTTCAGGTTCCACTAGATTTTTTTCAATTCTATTTTGATCAAACTCTGATGGATATAATTGTAACAGAAACAAATCGATATTGTCTACAAAATTCTAAAAATACTTCACCACATGCTGCTCGTTGGATGGATACAAGTATTTATGAAATGTATGTATTTTTGGCTACAACTCTCCTAATGGCTCATGTAAAAAAA
>CAJNOL010002044.1:14696-48250 GCA_905250125.1 Rotaria sordida | reverse complement strand
GGATTGTACTAATAGCTTTTAATTAGGAAAAAAAGTAATTTACCTAATATTATTATTAGCTGAAATGATATTAACACGTCGAATTTTATCTGGACTAACACCAAGTATAGCAGCTAGATTAACAGTTAAATTTGATGAAAAAAATGATGATGGTGTTTGTGGTGGTAAATTAAAATTCAGTATAAGTAATTGAGATATTTTTAAATCAATTACAGTAATACCATTAATTAAAAATAATTCCATTCTTGTTGTTCTAAATTAAAATAATCGAATAAAATATTTACAAAAAAAAAATATTTAAACTTTATTTTACCTATTAAAATAATTTGAACCAGGTATTGATGTAAATGTTATATTATTTGATTGATCAGTTAATATTAAATAACTATAACTAAAATCACGATTTATTGGTGATACATAAATATTATTAGCATAAACATCAATTTGTTGTAATGAATCATAATAAAGTGCTAAAGTATTGACAATTGATTCATCACTATTAAGTAATCGAAAACGTATATGATTTGGTGTTGTACTTGAAAAATATATATCATAATGATGTTTTGATTGTATTATTGACATAAATGTTGATATACGTTTTTGACATGTATATCCATTACACCAACCATGATCTTGCGGTCCATTTATTAAATCAATATAACCATTATCAGACATAATAGCTACAGGTGAAAGACGTCTTGTTTCTGTATCTGAATCCATATTTTCAATAATTAACATTCGATAATCAGTTGTATTTGGACAAAAATACATTTGCCATGATGATTGATAAATACATGTTGGTGCACAACTAATACCACGATAAGGATATGAAATATTTATATTTATCATATAACCTGTAAGATTTGCTAATGCCACTAATGGAATACGATAATCACCAACACCATGTTGTTGATCACCTTTAAAGATATAAATCGACAGAAAAAAAAAATAAAATAAAAACTTCATAAAAAATACTAAATTACCCCAAAGATACTCAGCTTGGGAAACAACACTTGCTGCTTGACCAAATAATGTTCCATCAGTATCAATAAGTAAATTTTTTTTTAAACCATCACAATCCATATCTAAATTTTTATCGAAAATATCAAACTAAAATAAAAAAAGAATAAACAATAGACTTACCAACACAATCACTTGGATTAACAACATCAAGATTTGGTCGTCCATTAAATATCAAATTCATTTGCGATGTATTATATACTGATATTAAATTAGTTACTATTGGATGTTGACCATCATCATTATGTTGTCCAACTTGAATAGCTATATCACGACGTAAACATATATCATTATAAAATGCTAATATTACGTTTGTTATTGTCATTAAACCTTGAACTAAAAATATGATATGATGATCATATTATTTTTGTTATTTGCATTTTTTTATTTAACTTACTGCATGGATAAGCAGCAATACCAGTCCATGGATGACGTGGCATTAAATTATCACGTGAAAAAAATGGAAAGACAATACCTGATCGACCACCAGAATTTCCATTTGATGATGTAGCTGATACAGTTGGAATAGCTTTGTCACTATTTATAAAATTGACTGTCGTTGCATTAGGAGTATCATTACAATCGTCAGGTGTTATAGAACCTATAATCATTGAATTAAGAATTATTACTGAATTATTACCAGCTACATGAGATTGAGCTAAAAAAAGTAATCGATACATAGAAATTGAATAATTTATGAAATTTATTTTCAAAAGATTTACCTGTAGGACCGATAACCAATGTAAATATCCCAACATTACCATCGGCTACTGTACAAGAGTCAATAATAATATTGCGAGCTGTATTGATATATAGACCATAATACCATGCTTTATAAGTTCTATTGCAAAACAAAAATAGATAGAAAATAAATAACTTGGAAAAATTAATGAACTTACTTGAAACCATAGATCAATATACAATCTAAAATAAAATCAATGAAATTTTCATTATCATATCATAATTTGTCTTAATAACTTACTCAAATCATACTGAAAACCTTTATCCTTTGGCCAAATACTAACACCAGACATTGCTGAATGAACTTCATTGTTTGAATAATCATTACTTATATCATTTGGCAAAATAGTTCCCGAACACGAATTTCCTTGAATACGATAAGCTAAACGTTCTACACCTGCTATCAAATTGTCCTAAACATTATTATTATTATTGTTTATCATTAAACTTAAATAAAAAACAAAACAACTTATACCCTCATAATTACACTAATAGCATCTCTTGACATGATAGCTCCATCATTATTATTATTGAATTCTGCTAATTTTGGTTGAGCTGTACCCGACCAATAAACAGTTGAAACAAGATTTTTTTCTATAATATTATTTTTTCCTGTTACAACAATTGCTGATTCATAAGTTTTATAAACAACATTATTTGTTATTGGAATACCATGTGTTTCCCATACACCAATTCTTGAACAAACACAAAAAAAAAAAATTTTTTACATCTTAAAAAAAGATAAATTTAAGTATAACTTACGCTGAATAATAACCTCCATCAAATGAACATGAATCAATATATGTTGGTCGAGACGAATTCCAATTACCAAGATTATATATATGAATACCTTCACGTTTATCTTCATCAACTGCATCAACATATTGACCATAACCAATAAATTGTGTATTAGATAATCGAGCATAACCTTTATAATATGTATACATATAGTCACTTGTTACTGGATTCCATATATTTGCTGCATAATCAGTAATAAGAATTCGAAAACCAAATAATTCCGAAGATGGACTTCGATTAATTACACGTATATTTCGTGTTAAAAGACCAACAGTACTCGCTATATGAAATATCTTTCCATTAGGAAATACATTATGAATAACGATATGTGTATAAACAAGAGGATTAACTGTTATGATTATTGTTTTATCTATACTGATATTTGCAATTGTATGTCGTTCTGTATGTTCAATATTTGTATCTGTTGTTGTTAATATAATTTCATCACCAATTATCCAATCAACTGGTTGACTTAATGTAATCGAATTTTGACCAGATGATGCTGTTGTAGCAAGGCGTGTCCATGATACATTATGTTTTAGGCCATGTAAATCAAGACCACCTAAAACACCGATTACTTTCGGTCCAATAGATCCAGCATCATTAGGTAATAAAACATTAATTGATGAAGAACCATTAATGATAATATCAACTCTGGAAGTAAGTGGTTTATTCGGCCAACCTATTGAAATGATATTTTAATGAATTCAACATAAGAAATTTATTACTTACCAACAATCAATTGACCACCATTAATTAGAATACTATCAACAATAAGAGTATTATCAATATTCTAAAAACAAAATGAAAGAGTTCTTGTTTTGATTAAAAGAAAAATCAAACAAAAAAGAAAACAAACTTGTTCAAATTCAAGTACACCATCAATACGTAATGAATGAATACGAGGTAATGGATAATTCACAACAAGCCATATACCACGAGGAATATATATATTTGTGTCATTACCAGGTTTGACACTTCCTAATGTCGGACAGGAAAAGAAAAATAAAAATAAAAAAAATCTATTCATCAATTAAATATCAATTACCATATCCACCATAGCCTTCTAATGCAAATGACCAATCTGAATCATTTGACCAATACAAAGCTCTAGTTGATCGAACAGTTGCAGGTAATTCAAGACCAGGTTGTGGTGGTGATTCGCAATTAGGATATCGACATTTAATTATATTTAATGAAATTGATACATCAATTGAGACGGTATTTGATGATGGATTTTTTACTAGATAAAATAACAAAATTATATTAAATATAAAACATAATAACAGAAAATCTTTACCAATATAAGAAAACATCGATGTATTTGTATTATAATACCAATCACCATTGTTACTTGTAGAATCATTAAGTGGTGTATTTGATTGACTAAATACTAATGAACTTGAAATTGTATAAACAATATCAGGTTTATAATCAATCTTATGACATATAATAAGATAATCACCAGGTTCTAAACCATAAGCAATACCTGAATAAGATAAATTGACTGAACTCTAATAGAGAGAATAATTTTTTCAGGATATTATCTAAATTATTAAAGAAAAATATAAACTTACATTAGCATTTTGAAATTGAAATAAATAAATATTTTTAGCTAATAATGTCATCATATAGCCCATTGGATGTGTAAGTCGTTTAGCAAGATTAAGTACAATAGTATAATGATTGAATTGATCATAAACATTTAAATATTCACCATTTTGTCCTAAACTAGCTTTATTAAAAGCAAATCGTATCCATGTACCTAATGATGATGGACATGTAATAGCATTGATAAAGTTCGGTGTTGTTCTGCATGCATTTGACGTATTCAAAAGACCATCAGGTGCAAGAATTATTGCATCAGATACATTAGATAACGAACCATCTTCATCTTGATATAAACCATCATATGGCCATCGAAAATGACCTCGATTGGCTACATTTGTAAATGATAATTGAGAAAATTTAGTTAACCAACCTTATATGAAATACAGAAAAAAAAGAAGCAAATACTTAACAATAACAATAAAAAAAAAGCAATTGATTTTTTTTCTTATACCTCCACAGTATACGATACAGCGACCAGTAATAAATGGTCCATAAATAGCTTGTGTATTTGAACTTGGAAAATTGATAAATGAAACATTTCGTACACGAAGACCACGATCCCACATAACTGTAAGAAGAAAAATTACGCAGATGATTCTATTTATTTTCCTTAAATATAAAAGTTTACCAATAAGACCACCTTCTGTTGGTACGATTGGATTTCCTGATACTCCTGAATCACCAATTACGATTGAATTAATTACTGATGAACCTTTATTTTCATTATAAAATGTAGCACGAAGATTTGGCAGATTTGTTGCTTGATGATTAATAGCAGTAACGCATCGAAGACCCGTATCAGCATTATCAAAAATAATTGCGTTTCTTATTTGAACTGAACTTGACATAACCCATTCAAAACCTCTAGAATTTTTCCATGATGTTAATCTATCAAATATTGCTTGATATGGTGCATCATTCCAACAATTACCCGCTATTGTTGGTGAATATTCAGGAAAGATCCAAACACCAAAACGACCAACACTGTGTACACTATTGTTAAAAAATCGACCAAATGGTTGTCGATAGGGACAATAATTTGAATACATTGCAAATGATGGTCCATCAGGTGTTCGAAGCATTCGATACCAATAACCAAAATGAGTACCACCAGCAACAGCATTATTCACGACGATATTATTCGGATTGGTTACCTAAAATTCGAAACTTTTGTACATCTTGAACGAATTATTGATTTTTTTCTTTAGTATTACCCAAAAAGCAGCTGGTGTTACATCTTCATTGAGTAAACTTGAACTTGTTCGAACATAAACAGCTAAATTACCATATAAAACATTACCAGTTTCAACACCATCTTCTAGAAATATTGCTCCACCCCTAAAGAATATCAATTGTATATCATGAAATTGTTTAACAAAACTTAATATGTATATACATACATAATATTATAGATAACATTATTTTCTATGGTGACGTAATGACTTGCATGAATATTAATAGCTCGATTAAATGTTTGATGAATTGATGATGATTTAATATATGATAAATTCATATTCCCATTCATATGAAAATGAACTGGATATCGACCGAGACGAAATGCTTGACCAACATTATATACCTTTGTACAAATAAATTTAAAATAAACTCACTCATATGCAATTAAAATTTACTTCAATATTTGATAAACGCAGTATCGCTCGTTGTATACCATCAAAACTGTAAGTACTAGCACTGACCATAATTGTTGCACCAAACTGATCAGAACCTATATCTTCACCATATCGACCAAGAAAACATGTTTGAACTGCAAATTCGCCTAAATTAAAAAAGAAAGAAATACAATTTTTTTTGTGTAGCCAAATAAAAATTGAGTATTGTTTCTTACCAGGATTGAAACCAGTTGGACATGCTGCAATGGATGTATTCCATGTTTCAGTACTGGAACCTATCATTTTAAAAATAAAAAAATAAAATTATTCACATTGGCCATTCATATCATCGACAAACCTTGAAAGATAACATTATGTGATAGAAGACCCACTTCAGCACGAACTTCAACTGTTGTTGAACCAACGTTTTGTGTTACACCCAAATGAGTATATGTCAATGGTGAATTCAATGTTATTGTATATCCATTGTCTGATACAGCTGTTATTGTACGTATTTCACTTTGTCCTTGACTTAAATAATCGCCTGTAGTTGCAATGACAATTGTACTGCCCACTGACCAATTAACTGCTTGACGAAGAGTAATTTGAGATGAGCCACTAGAAACTGTTGCAGCTAAATGTGCCCATGTTTGTGTAACAGTTTTTCCATGCATATCCACTATGCCATCTCGTAGAGCCAAGACTTTAGCTCCGACTGAAAAATAAATCAATCAATGACATTTTTTATTTTCATTTACAAACATGAAAAACATATCTTACAGATTGGCAATTCAATTGATCTTAAATGACCATACATCGTAATGATAGCTCTATGTTGAAATGGATTTGTTTCATTACCAATTTGGAGACGACCACCATTAACAACCAAAATGTATTCAGCATTTAAACTGACATCTTGATTATCATCAAAAATTAAGGAGGCATTGTCAATAATCACAGCTTTAAGAATAGGAGTTATTGTATCGAAATAAACTGTTTTTCCACTTTCAATTGCAACAATAGTGCCAGCTTCAGGCGGAGTATCACCACCCCATGTCCATGGACTTGACCACAGGTCAATATATTGATATAGAATTGAACCGACTGCATTGCCACCGTTAACCAAATTAACAATCACAGGTGCTTGAATTGTAGTTTCTGAATAACTACCTGTCAAACAGGTTATCATCGTTGATGAAATTGTTTGAACTAAACATGAAATATCAGCAATGCTTACTGATACTGCACTAATTGTTCTGAAATGTTAGAGAGGACATTTTCTTTCATTGAAAAGTTTACACTGAGTTAAAATACTTACGGAAAA
This sequence comes from Rotaria sordida, assembly GCA_905250125.1. Lineage (NCBI taxonomy): Eukaryota > Metazoa > Rotifera > Eurotatoria > Philodinida > Philodinidae > Rotaria > Rotaria sordida. The sequence continues at coordinate 41,146 of CAJNOL010002044.1, read as the reverse complement.
TTTTCTCCCAAGATTGTTAAAAGTGTACCACCGCCAGTTCCACCTCGAGTTGGACTAATTGATGTTACAACTGCTGTTAAATTTGCTTCATAAATATACGACATACTTTGTGTTAAACTTCCAACAGTAACTATTAGATTACACGTCGTATCTGATGAAGCAATAGTTACCGATGGTGTAATACATGTCATTTGTGTATTTGATACAATAAATAACGATTGACAAGTTTGATTACAAATAGTAACTATAATATTGGACCCACTAAATCCGTCACCGAGAATAGTTATTGTTTGACCACCACCATAACTGCCACGTGAAGGTGTTACATTGCTAACTTGTAAAATATATTGAAATTGGATATTCGAATTTGATTGACCAACCGATGTTACATAACCAACTACTGATTGATTTCCAGCTGGACTTGATCCAATCGTACATGTAATTGATGTTGTTGACATGTTGATAATTGTGCATGAAATACCACCAACTAAAATTTTTGTTTCACCATCAACAAAATTTGTGCCTATAATTGTCAATGTTTCACCAGCACTTCCAGATGTGGGATAAATTGATGTAATTATAGGTGTAATAGCTGAACTATACGTCATTGTAAATATATCAGAAAAAGTTATACCATTTGAAGTAATATGGACTGTAACTGATGATGGATTAGATCCTTGAGCTGGAATTATACATTGAATTTGACCAGGTGTTGTTAGAATTATTATACATCTATTTGAACCCATCGTAACTTGAACATTAGTGATTGAACTAGAAAATCCATTACCATCAATTGTAAGAATTGCACCACCATAGATACTACTGTTTGTATGTGAAACATTTGAAATAGATGATATTGATGTAAGAATTGTTGATGATTGAACTGTTCCGATACCTATAATGAACATAGTTAATAGAAAATATCGAAATATTTTTTCAAAACATTAAAGTATACCATCAATTGATGCGATAATAGAATGAACTCCAACTTGAATACTACCAATTTGACATACAATAGTTGAATTCGATACTGATGTCACATTGCACATTTGTCCATCAATGGTGACATGAATACTAGTAGGCAATATTGTATCATTCATTGCTAGGTTTCGACCAGTCAATGTTAATAATTGTGGACCAGTGATAGATGTTGGATAAACTGAATCAAGATACGGTGTAACACTTTCAGCCCAAGTAAATGAACATGTTTTGGATAATAAACATACAGCTGTATTTGTACCAATCAATATCGTAATAGGAATAATTTGATTAATGTATTCAGGTGGTGATATCTGAGTAGTAAATATTATTTGAGAATAAGTAATTGTTGCCATACTAGTATATTCAATGCTTCCAACAATGATACGAGTATCAGCCGGTATAAATCCATCACCAGTTATTATTACTTCAGTACCACCATAGATAGAACCTACACGAAAATTAATTTTTTTTATAATGAGATTATGTTGACAGAAAAATAACCTTCTATAGGTAATATACTAGAAATAGATGCTTGAAATTGAAATTGTATAAGACCATTATTACTTAGATAGCCTTGACGATCTCGTACAACACGTATATCTTGAATTGTTTTAGCATTAAGTGATGAATTCGAAGCAATTTCACAAACAATTTCTATTGTCGATGCATTTGTTAATGGACACTCATAGGATGAACCAATAAAAATATGATTTTCACATAGTACTGTACTAAAATTTGTTCCTGTGATTGTAATGGATGTACCAGCAATACCTTGTTTTGGTAAAATTGATGTTACTGAACCAATAGTGCATGGTGTAAAAAGAAACTGAAGTGAATTTGAAGTAGGAATCGTTTGTGAACATGAGCTTGGATCAATCCAAGAGCTTGAATTACATGATGACGCTGGTACAGAAGCTAAATATTAACAGAAAAAGAGATTATTAAAATTTTACAATTTAACTTTATCGATTAAATTCCTACCTGACGCCGTACAATAGAGTCGTTGTCCAGTATAATCAAATGTTGGTGAACACCATTCTTGAGTATCATTTACTGTAGTACATGATGTATAATTGATAGAATCATAATTGAATGGAAAAGCACATGATTGAGCTAAGAATGAAAGACAAATGTCCTTGTGTAAAAGAATGATAAAGAAAGTTTACCAGTAAATGTTCCTGATGTAACCTTAACTGTAAGTATCTGTGATTGAGCAGGAATTACTGTTATCACTCCACGCATAGATATTAGACTAGATGAATCAATAAATGATGACCAATAGTAATAAGTATCCACTGTTTGAAATTGATATGAAAACGAACCTATAAAGGAGAAAATGAACCTTAAAGATCTTTTGATAATGAAAGAATCCTGTCGAATTAGGTGACCTATTCAAAATTGAGAAATCAAATATACCATGCTGTAGAGCAAGTCGAGGCGCGTCGAATAGTATACATTAAATCTTATGTTCATGAGACTTTGAAGGAACTACCGTCAATTTACTGATTGACAACTAATTATATTGATCATTGTGCTTCTTGGTATAAGTCAAAATTGTTTGTAAAAATGTTTTTTTTTTGTATACAATTTTGTAGAGCTTTTCACGGACTACAAGTTTATATACTTAACATCACCAATCATTCTATTTTTGTTAAGAAAAAATGCAAGTTTCCAATAGTTTACCACCATTTTTCACTAATGGTGAGTCTCCATATCTCCATTAGTGTCGACCAGAGGAAGATGTGATCAGATGTCAAACTTTCTTAGAAATTACCTGCGAAGTAACACTACAAAACGCATCATTTGGAAGTTCTCTAAGATGAATGCATGATCCCCAAAATAGTCTTACATCGAAAAATTTTAACTAATTTTTTACGTCAATTTTTTTCTTTTGATACTGTGTTTTGTAGTATTACATTGCGGGTAATTTCTGAAAAAGCTTGGCGTCTAATCACATCTTCTATGTTCAACACTATTGAAGATACAGAGACTCATCATTAGTCAAAAAAAGTGGTAAATTATTGAAAACTTTAATTTTTTTCCTGTCAAAAATAGGATGATTAGAAATATTAAGTATATGAGCATCTGGTTTCTGAAAATCTCTACAAAAACATATATAAGAAAATTTTTGTTCACAAACAATTTCGACTGATATCAAGGAACACAATGATCAATAATTGATGATGTTTTAGGTGCATAGTCATTTATTTGGTTTCTCAAATCTGAATAGGTTATCTAATCCAACAGGGTTCTCTGCTTTTTTAGATTGTTTGTTACCAGATGATGTGGTATTTCCTGAATTAAATCCACCAGGTAGTGGTTCTGTATCATAACTATTAGCTACTTGTTGCACTTTATAAGCCAATGTTGATAAAAGAGTTGATGTATTCCATTGCCATTCAACAATAGTACCTTGTTGTACTGTTACATATTGTGGTGACCAAGCAAAACCACTTCCATATATTGGATCAATACCATCTGATGTAATAATAACACGAGATATAGCAGTAGTTGTTTGACAATGAATTTGATCTGATTGAATAGAAATAATAGTGCATGGTTTATTATTATTATTATTATTATTATCATCAGTAAATGTGACAACAGATGAATCATCAAAACCTTCTCCTTGTATATACACATCAGTTCCACCGTATAATGAACCAATTTGTGGTGAAATATTTTGAATATAAAAACGATATTCAATTTGTACTAATGGGCGAGCATAACCATTTATTGTAGAAACTTTAACTGAATAAATACCTGGAGGTAATGAAGGTAAAATAGCAAGAATTTGAGTGGATGATATTGAAATAACAGCTGCCCGTATTGTACCAACAAATACAAAAACTGAACTAGTACTAAAATTTGTTCCATTAATAGTCAATTGACCACCAGTTATGTTCATAACATTAGAATTAACTGATGTAATTAAAGGTGTATTAGTAACATTGTATGTGAATTGAGTAGATGCAATAATGAAATTAGAACCATCAGTAACACTCACAGATACTTCACTATTACTAATAGCAGTTGTAGGTGGTACAATACATGTTATAAAAGAAAAATTAGACATTATAAGATCGGTACATAAGTTATTATCAATAGTAACTATTGATGTTGATGAAAATCCTGATCCTGTCAATGTCATTGTGTAGCCTCCGCCTAGATTTAAGAAAGATAAAAAGTAGATTTTTAGTTATCGAGACATATTAACTGACCTGCTCCTCCTTCTATTGGTGAAATCGAAGTAATTTGAAGTGGTATTGTTACTGTAAGATTCGAAGTACCTGTTGCTAAACCTTTATCAACAACATTGACTTGTACAGTATAAATTCCTGATGGAGCATCAATAATTGTACATATTAATGATGTTGTTGTAGCTGATGTTACTGTACATAAACCTTCTGTTCCAATAATAATTTCATTCGAACTTGCTATTGTACTAAAACCCGTACCAATAATTGTCAATGTCATATTATTTTTTTCAATTGATGTTACAGATGGTGTTTGAGTAGTTGACCATTGAAAATCACATGTATTACTACTAGAACATTTGGATAAATAACCACCAACAAAAACTTCTGTCTGAGGATTTGTATGATATGTTCGTGTCATATCTCCTGGTAATGGTTTATAAAGAATTCCACCTGATTGTATGACAAATGCTGTAACTGTTGTACCAATTGGTGAGGTAGAATCAATATTCGCAATTGTAATAGGTATTTTTTTACCACCATTAGTTAACCATTCAATTCTATATGAATATCCTGTACAATCACGTGAACGTGTTATACTTAAAAAACCAAAATCGGATGACGATTGGAGACGATTAGTTAAATCTAATGTTGAAATATCAACTGGAATTGATGAATATGTTTGTCCATTAAAGATAAGATCAAATGTACCAGTTACAGGACTAGATGCTGGTGTTATTCGTGATATTATTGCATTCTAAAAAAGAATGGATAAAAATAAGTAAAAAATATATATAAACAAAAAAAAACTAGCCGAATTTGGCCAAGCAACCAAAAGTGATGGATTTGTACAATCACTATATCGAAAATTAACATTAATTGTCGAATTATTTGGTGTATATTGAACTTTTAATGTATTATAAACTAATTGATGTTTTGGATAAAGTCTTCTTACACCTTCTATAGCTGAACTAAAACATGAATATGTTTGATTTAAATTATCAGCACAAATAGGTAGATTATTTTCATTTAATGTACATGTTGAATAACTTTTTTCATTATAATAAAATGGAAAAATACATGATGAATTTAATGATCGAACATTTGGATAAGAATTTATATTATCATATCCATAGGGTAATGTTGTACGTATTGATACTGTATCAATAATAATACCTTTTTTAATATTACGATTCAGTACTGCATAAGTAATTATAATTGATGAAATAGATGAAGTAATTGCTGATTGAGATATAAGTTTTGCACGTATATCAAGACATGTATAATGCCAATTATGATCAGCTATTGTTGTAAATGGAATGTCTTGCCAAATGGTTTGTATTGTATCACCCAGAATTTGTACACTTGTACTAATAGAGGTAACATAATTATTAAGTAAACGATAAGCAAAACATAAATAATTTCCTGAACGAGTATTTCCATTAACTAATACATTACCAACATATGAACATTGACCACAAAATGCATTGATTGTTATTGGTGTATTATCATAAATACAATTTGTTTCATAATCTTGTAAATAAACAATTGATGATGTTATTTGTGCATTATTTATTGATGGTGGACAACGTATAGTAAATAAATTATTAAATAATGTTAAAAGATTTGTTTGAGTTATATTAGTATTAATAAAATCAATTGAATTTGTTAATTGATCGTCTAATGAAAAGAATAATTTTGAACCTGAACTAATACCTTGAATAATTTCAGTTATATTTGGTATATTAGATGATGTTGAAATACATGCAAGTAATGGAACATCACCCATTTCAATTGGAAATGTTATAAAATAAAGTGTATTTGTTGCTGAAACTGATACAGATAATGGAAAAATTGATGGTAAATCATTAAGAGCTGTTTGAATAGTAATAGCAGTTGGTCGTCCAGTAAAAATAGCTAGAGGAGAAGAAAAATTTTTTTTTAAAGATTATTCTAATGAGATACTATAAAAATAAAAAATAAACCTGTATAAACACCACGAAAACCAATTTGAAATGTTGAACTATCAACTTCTAATGATTGAACTTCTGATATTCCATTAGTTAAATTAGTTGTGTAAACAATTTGCTAAATACAAAGATTTTTTTTTGTGCACTTTATCAAATACAAAAAAAAACAAAAAAAATTTTGTTACTTGACGTTCAGATACAATTGTAGAATTAATATCAATTTGTTGAATTTCATTAAGAACAAAACTTGATGTTTCTGCTGTTAATGTTGTTTCATATATTCGTGCTTGAATTCCTAATCGTAAATAACCATTTACTCGAGAACCAACACAAAATAAATAATAGCTAAAAAACGAATGATTTTAGAATTCTATTGGAAATCATTGTTTAATTAATATATACTTTGTATCATTTTGTAATGCTATTGCATTTGATTGAATATTTCTTGCATCACAAATTTTTACTTTATTAACTGGATTATCATTCGTACTAAGAAATAGAGCTGCCGCACCATTGGTATCCAAAATAAAAGTAAAATTATTTGATTTCGGAACACGTATAAAACCAATAAGCCATACTGTTTCAGATAATGATGAATTTGAAACATATAAAGCATCATCTGTCCATATTTGACTAGCATTATTACTTGGATATGGTGGATTAGTACTTGATAAATTAACCTAAATAAAAACAAGAAGAAAAAAGAACATGAAATAATATTAAATCTGTAATTTTATACCTGATCAATGAGACCCAAATCACGAAAAATATGTAAACCACGACCACCTATAATATTAAGAAGACATCTCTAGTGAATGTACTTAATGCAAGGTATCCGGGTAAAAGTCAACAGGTACTTTTTCGGATATTCTGCTGAGAATTTTCTCAGTACATGAGTATCCGCCCAGTTTGTATAGCATTCTACGAAAAATTTTTGAACAAGTTGGTAGATTGAACAGTGAGAAGCATTATATAGTAAAGTGCTTAAATGTTATAAAGTACACGAAGGTTCCTGTGACACACTCGTAGCAGGTACAGGCGGCAGAGTCACGAGACTTGGATAGGCTCAAACGTTTATTTCTTGTTCCATCAGATTGATAAATTTATGCAATGCATCGAAATTTTTCACCGCCTTCGACGGCAACCAGTAACATTTTTGTAGTAAACCAGACTTAGACAGTGTTCAATTTTGTATGACTAAATATTGGGTCTTACATTGTCAATGACTTGAAGTAGCACTCCTTTGTGAAAAGTGAAGAAGAACTATACCGGAAGCTCGAGTTCGATAAATTAAAAGCTGCCAAAAATTTTCTTCGCCTGTAGTGGCTGAACTTATATGTCTAAGAAATATTTTCAACAAAAAGAAAAAACTCACAATGTAATTTCTTTTTCTTTGTGAACACTATTGTTTCATAGTTATTCTGTTTTTTTCAGTAAAGCGGATCGAAATCACTTCTTTCCATAGTCGAAATTAAATAAAAACAGACGTTGACGTGTTTCTTTAAGTCCATGTGTTTTGACACAAGGTGCGATTTTTTTTCTGAATCGTATCAGCTTTATACAGTCCAATATGTGAGTTGGAAATAAGAAGCATTAACTATATTTCATCTGAATGGCATAAAAAGAGTCGCCTTCCTCTTTCTCGTTCTTAAATTCTCAACGAGAATCTTATAAAGATTGTTGAGTAGAACACGTCGAGTGGATCGAATCCGAATCTTAAATTTTTCTGTTAAGCGAGTCCGAAAATTTTGGATCTGATGGATTCTATTATTAAGCCTACTCTAGATTCAAAAAGTTCCACCATCTATGGTAGTAGGGTATTCTGAATTCAGTACATTCACTAGGATATGTATATAATTCAAAATTTTTATTAACCTTGATATTGATTTTGTATAATCGTTTGTATTGCTGGTGTTTTACATTGAATTATTGTTTGATTTACACTTAAAATTGTACAAGTTTCACTTCCAACTTTAACTATTAATGGATATTGTTGACTATCACTAAAATAATTACCATAAATCGTTAGATTAGTACCACCTTCTGTACTGCCTTGATTTGGTGTTACATGTGAAATAACTTTTTAAAAAAAAATCAATAAACATTTAAATACAATTCAATAGAAATATACAAACCAGCATAGCTTTGAAAAGTATATAAATCACCCGTAGCTGATACACGATAAAGATTTGAATTGACTAGTGAACGACCATATTCATTAGTCACTAACATACTCACATTAAATATTCCTATTAAAATATTCTTTTGACTTTTTTTAAGGAAATAATCATAAAGTACACATACCAACTTCAGTACCCTCAAAATTACATTTAAGACTTGTATCATTTACATTAGCATAGCTTATCAATAGAATAAATATTCACATATAAAAAAAGAAAAGAATTGAAAATAAATACTTACGTATTTCCCGTAACTGGATTAATTACATTACAAAGATGGCCACCCAAATAAATTCTAATATGATTATTTATTGAATAAATAAACAAATTTAATTAATACAAAAAGAAAAAATCCTACCGAGAAATAAGTGGATTATTATCTTGAGCACAACCATCAATATCACGTGAATAACATGCTGTACGAAATAAACCTGATATTGTAATTAATGTTTGTGGTGTTCCAATTTGTGGTTGAATACCAGAAATAATTGGTGTATAACTTAATGATGGTATAAAAGTCGCACGATTTATATCAATATATTGATATAATGGAATTAAATTATTATTAACATAAACTCGAATTTGATAAACACCTTCAGGCATAGCTGGTGTATAACAAGTCAATTGTGTACTTGTTACTTTATCATTATGCATTTCACAATCATAGATAGAATAATCACTAACTAATTGTACTATATTTGTATTTGATATAGATGGTAATAAACTAAAACCATTATCTGCAAATCGATAACCATATATCCATATCATAGTACCACCTTGAATACTACCATCTTTCAAATTTGATGAACCACCTTTTCGAGTTGTAGCATAGTTTATAACTGCATCAGTAGGCACTGAAATTTAAAAAAAGTTCTATTTTCTTAACTAATTACATTTGATAAGTTACCAATACAAAACGACCATATTAATGCAGTATTATTTGAATTAACTGAAATAGCACATTGTGGTCGATAGTTGTTATTATTTGGACCATTGATGGTACAAGTTGTATAAGTTACCTTTTATTATATAAAATATATATATTAACTATCAATAAATTATTTTCACAAGATCTCATTAAAAAAGTTGGTAGTACACTCTGGAGAATTAAAATATGCAATACGATGTAGCTGTTGTTACTATTCACAGAGAGATTGTTTTATTCTATTTATTTTAGGACACATTTCTTCATCATCCTTTTGTATAACAACGTCTGCGGGAGCAGAGTGAGCAGCAACGTGGAGATTTGATGAAAAAATGAAAGTGATATTTTTTGCGATTGGAATAATATCCAATCTAGTTTGATCAATAGTTGACTTTTTGGTTTAAAAAAATTATTCTAGTTCTTTAAGGGTTTGGAAAAATTCCAGGTCCAAAAAATGGTCAAGTTTCTGTCGTTTGAGAGAAAAGTATTTTTTTTTGCTCCAAAGAAAGTAGAAAGACTTGTAGAATCAATCATAGAGGTCTTGCTCTATCGTTCTATATGAGAAAATTTTGTTTTGGAACAAATATGCGTGCTTTCTTAATTAAAGGTTTTCTAAAACATCGTGCTCAGTGTAGTTGGTACGCACGCTTTACCATAGTTCCGAACTCGACGAATCTTTCACAGAATGTTCTTCTCTGTCTGACATATCTACTCATTAAGCATATAGATGTATAAATGCTTCTAGACTCAGATACAAGTTTTCTAAAAAAACCTTAGCTTTTGAAGATTTTCTACGTTCGTTTGTCTCAAAAGTAATTCAAGAGAAAATTAAGGACATATTTGAAATCAGCACAAAAACCTGCATCGATTAATGTGTCATTTATTAATTTTTATAATAAAAATCTTTCCAACAAAAGTTCAGGGTAAGAATCTCCTCAGACGTTTTACATTGAAAATGTTCTTTTACGGATTCCACTTTTTTTTTCTCACCAATCTTTTTATTGAGTACCAAAAATCGAGAGAGAGTTCAAATATCTATCCCTATACGTCAGTACTCCTTTTAGATGGTGTTTCACGAAAACAAAAACCAATCAGTTTTTCATTTAGCTCGAGAATTTCCCGATAATTATTTGACCGATGAGAATATTTACTTCATCTATGCTTTATTTAAGAAGTATCTTTTGATGGAAAACTGATTTAACAAGAATTCGATGAAACTTTTTTTTTTATAAAAAGAGCATTTGTGACTAAATTCTATTGCTTACTCCGCCATAATTAAATGGAAAAATACATGATGAACCACTGACTGTATCCACTATTTAAAAAGAATAAAAATATATCTATAAAAAAAAAAAACTAATTGTTTAACTACCAGGACACATCGTTGGAAGATCGACTGAGTTAGATTCAAAGATCGGATCCCACATGTATGAACATGTTTGACTGTCTACAATAACAAAATAGATCAACTTAAATTAGATAACATTTAGATTAACAAAAAAATATATATACTCATTGATTTAATCATCATCAACCATAATATAATCATAAAGAGAATTTGCTTGGCTTGAACCATTGCAAAAACAATATGTTTTTGTATTTTCATCCTTTTTACTAACAATTTAATGTTACATATTTTATATCCTTTTTCCGTTCGTTTCTCCTAATTAAACGTAATCTTGATTTTTTTCCCGTCTTTTTTTTCAACGTCATTTTGTTTTTTGACAAGACGTCAGAATCGTTCTGAGAGTTCATTTCATTATTTATTACTTTACATTAAAATTAGAAAAAAAAATAATAGTCATGAAAGTTCATTTACCTTTGGAAAAAGAATAATCTTAATTTTTGTACTAAATTTAAGTTGTTACTATTTTTTATAATAGCTGCATAAAATAATATTTAATTTGCATGTTTATAATGAATTCTTTTTTCTAAATCTTATTGAAAAATAATATAGCTTAAATTCAAAGTACATGTTCATAAAACAAGATGTCATATTGTTTCTTTTTAGTACAAAAAAAATCAATGAGTATGCCATGCATTGAGAATTATTTTCAACGTTGATCATATTCATTAAAAAACAATCGGGGAACCAATCATTTTTTCTTTGATTAGCACTTAAGGATCACGCCATCATTTTAAAGAAATATAGAGAATTTCTCAGAAAATAATAAAATATCATTTTCTCTTGAATAAAACGAACAAATGAAGTAGTCAAAAGTAATCTATTTGAGAATTTGTATTTTCTATACGATAGTTCATGTGAGAATGTTTTCATATGAAGTCTTTTCAATACATTTATACATTTTTGTAATGATTTTGGTTGATCAATATTTTATTTAGATAATCTACAAATTATATTGATTATAACCGTTTACTTTTCCTATCGGATCATTTTTGACTCATTCGTAGAAACTATCTATTTTGAATAAAAAGAAAGCATTAGATCGAAATGATTCCCTTGTATTGCATATTGTCTTCAATAAGGTCAATCAGCAAATAGCCACTTTTTCAAATGTTTGAATGTCCATTATCTTCAGAAATGAGTCATTTTTCAAAAAATAATTCATGATGAATAGGTTTCAAGCTTTATATCGATGCAACAACGGTTTAACTGTGACAAAAACGAGAAAAACAATCAAATCAACAATAAATGCAATTTTTATATTATTTGAGATGAATTGGTCATTCATAGTCCATTCTGTATCTCCATAATGAAATGACTTTGCTCAAATCTAAATCATATCAGTGTCATAATTAGCATCTACATCAACTATTCCTGTGACTGGCTCAACATCAACTCTACTGGATTAGTACCTCAAAATAAAGGGTTAATCAATAGTATCATATTGGTTTTTGTATATAATTATCAAACATCTACGCAACCTCTCTATTTACATGATGATCTAAAACGTAGTCGAGTTTTGAATTAATATTAAAGAATACCTGGAGCAGCGTTGAAATTGAGACAAAACGGATTTTTCTCAAGTTCATTTTCAATGATTATGTCAGTCAAGTGTTACTAGTGGCAAGGTCTAAAACTGCTGAAGAAAAATTGCGCAAGACTATACTGATTTGTTATTATCCATTTGTTGATAATTCATACTATTACTTTGGACTGTTGATAATCAATCATTCAAATATTGGATCATCTTCAGTTTTACGTCCTATACGTGTTAATGATATTTTTTCATTGACATTGACAAATGAGTATTTTGTACTCGTTGGCTTGAGTCTATTGAGAACATGTGAGCAATTATATTCAATGTTAGTTTGGATTAAACCAACTTCAGTTAATGATGGTACTATTATTCTATGTATCGAAATGTGGAATGGACTAGTGTTTGCCATTCATTAATCTAATATTTTATATTTTACTAGTGACTCATCTAATTATCGTTATCTTGGTAAATGCCTCTCAACAACATGTGCTCAAACATCTGTTATTATTTTTACAATATAGTATTTTGGAGTTCTGGATGAATATTATCTTTATACAGTAGAATTAACTACAGCTAAGTTAATGCACTTGAGAATCCATAATAATGTAGTATGATTTTGCAAAAAACAAAAAAAAAATAATTAACATTAAATACTATTACATAACTAACTATTTGACCATCAAGATGAATCTGGTCATCGTTCAATGATATATGTTTTCAAAATTCTTCGACCTCTTATCATGCTCTAAATTAAAAGAGAATTTTATTTTGTTTGAATAAAAGACAGAAATTCTCCTAGTGAATGTACTCATTGAGTATGTACGACGTTCCAGCATAAGTACTCGAACAATGTTATGTGGATGTATATTTTTCGTGTAGTCTGTCAAGTATTTTTATATCTTTTCTCACAGAATTATTTAGAGATAACAGAATGAGTACACTATATAGTATTTATCCTTGTTTTTTTCACATGAATATTTAACAGAACACTTATGTATTGACTTGCATGAAAATAGATTTAAGTCGTGCACTCAAAAAAAAAAAGAAAATAGTGTAAGTAAATGAAAAATAGGAAAAACATGTTTCAATGATTTATTTGTCTTTTTTCTATTATTTCATGTAATAAATCATTCATCCTTGTTTTTAATGAATCGTAACTTGAAAATCTAATCTAACAAATATATATGTTCATTGTTTATTTGTTTTATTTTATGACGTAATTTGTATTTGAATAGAAATGAGAACAAGATCTCAACCGAATAATTTCAATTGTCTTTCGTTACGTTTTTAAAAAGATGAAGAATAAAAAAAACACGCAAAGAATAGATTATTAAGAGCTTGTCATTTGTATTATCATGCATGAAAATTAATTAGATTTTGAAATGTTAATTTTATCATAATAGATAATTCCAGTGAAATCAAGAAAAAAAAATTATTTCTCGAATTTTATTTATTAAAATGTATATATTTAAATTTATTTGTTTATTTAATTTTATATTTCTAAATCATTCGCAATCATATACGTAAATATGTTGTTCATGAAAACAATGTTGACATTTATTTTGTTTGAAATTTAATGGAATTACTATAATACAATATTATGTGTAACGACATTTGAAAACATTTGAAGGTTGATCATAAAGTATGATTCAAAAGCAGACACATTCAAAATTGAGAGAATAAAACCAAAAAACAGAAAACTAACTGGTACGTGATATGTGTTGAAATATTTTTTTTGTTTTCTATGATAGAAACAGTTTAGAAAATGAGAGTTCTTTAGTTTTGTTTTATTATTAACATAAGATAATAGAATATGTTATGCTTGTTATTGTCATGCATCTTGTGAAGGTCAAACTAATATTGAAGAAAAATTCTTGACAGGAAATCAAGGAAAGATATATTCTTCTTTACAATGTTCTTCCATCCGGTGTATGCAATCAGAACGGGAAAGCAGAATGATTTCTCTCTCCTAAATTTTTTTCTTTTGCGTTCTGTATTTCTCTCTGGAAATTTTCTGTTGTAGATAGCTAATACTTTTAATAGTTCGGTAGAACAGATTGCCTATGTAAAAACGACGTTCTATTTGCAATTTTTTAAAAGAAAACCAACTATTTTCTCTCAGAGAGAAACTAAATCAGATCATGTTTAGACGAGTAATGTATTAAAAATACAAAAGATAAGACAAATGTTAAAGGTATAGTATGATCGTCAACATATCTAAAATTTATTTGATCGATACTACAGAATATTTTATGCGAAATTCATTTCAATATCTGGACAGCAATCCTTTTACTGAGCATATTTCAACAAAGTAGCACATTAGGTATCCGTTGAACATCTTTTCTTAAAATACATAAAGTTTCAATAATCTCCATAAAATACGGATATAGCGTACATTTTAGGATGAGATGCTTAGAACACTTTCGTAGGGTATCATAGGCAGTGCACGGTCACTTTTTTAGGTAAAGCAATAAAGTTTTAAATGGGTTCATTTTGTTTCCCTACCCTAATAGTGCTGAGTGTGAACGAAGAGAAGAAGAATATCATCTACTCTCACTCATATCAAAATATACAGTACAATCTCTCTATAGTGTACACTCTTCGAACTTTTCAAAGTATTCGTCACAGAAATATATGATAGTGTCCATCATAGAGAGGTTCATTTGCAGCAAAACGTAATAGCAGAGGCTTTCAAAATTGTTTATTATATGAAGATGTCCACTATCATAGGTTTTACTGTATATTAACAACCATGATGACCCACAATAGATAAAACGCCATAGAACTATTAGAAAGAATATTACTTTTTGAAACCTATGAATGTAGACAATGTTTGTGTGTAGTAAAAATATATTTGTTTCCATCGATATGAAATTTCTTTACGAATTTACTGATACAAGAAATAGCGATGAAAGAAAAAAAAAGTTGCTCTGTAGCTTTAGGAAATCTTCTTCCTTAACTCTTCCCATCTCCAAGCAGAACCAAACGAATTCTATACTTCCATCTAAAAGAAACTTATCTTATTACTTAAGAAAAATCGGACTGATGATCTGTCTATGCTTAAAATATATCTGTTCGTAACTTTTGAATATTCTAGTCTATGAAAATAATCGTCATGTTCTTTTCTAATCACTTATTATTTCAATAATGAAAATAATCATACTTGCACAATTCAGGACGAATATTTACAGTCGTCGACATGGTCAGAAATAGTACTATACACTGTCATTTCATATAGTTTGCCGTCGTAAATAGCTGTAAATTAGCGTTAGGTAAGCGAAGTATTACACCTGTATTTTATTGTATCGTACATAGTATATAACAATCTGAAAATCGAGTATCCGATTGTTTACAATACAATGAAATACAGTCGTGACACTACGCCTACCAAATAGCAAAAAAAAACAACCTAAAGCAGTCATTCACAGTAATATTTATTTGACCTGATATACGTTCTTTTGATCTAATTGTCATTACTGTTTCTGTAAAAGACAGTAGTATAGCATCTAATATTGAGAAAAGCCTGAAATTTTTTCTCTGAATCTTTTCTTTTTCAATGAAAGCAATTCTTCGATGTTCGACACTCAAATTCCACAAGTAACCCACTAACAACTTTCATTTTTTTTGTCGTTTAGAAAATGACAACTATAGCAGCAAGCAACAGTTATGAATATATGGATAAAGCATCCATTGATAAAGATCTTTGTTGTGATTATTGTAATAATCCTTTAATTGATCCTGTATCAACACCATGTAAACATACATTTTGTCGTATTTGTATTGAAGATAAATTAAAGAAAACCGGTGGTAGGTGTGGAAAACCAAAATGTAAAAATCAATCAATAACATTAAACAATCTAACACCAGTTACGGAACGTATTGTTTTAAATATGCTTGATCGACTTCTTGTTAAATGTACGATTTGTAATACAATAAATATTCCACGTGGTTCTTTTGAAAAACATATAACAAATGTTTGTCCAAAAATAACAGTTAATTGTACAGCAGTTGATCTTAAATGTCCATGGATTGGACCAAATGAACAATTAAAAGAACATATTTCTATATGTATTTATGAACAAATTCGTCCAATACTTAAGGAAAATATTCAAAATAATCATCAATTAAAAGAACAAATTCAACAAATGTCTGAACAATGTTCAAAAAATCATTTATCATATATTAAAGAATTACAAGAAACAAATCAACGTTTAAATACAAATATTGAACAATTGAATGAAGTATTAAATCATGAAAAAACAAAATTAAAAGATTTACAAATAGAATTTCAACAATTAAAAGAATTAATACTACAAGATAAAACTCAAATTCATGAATTACAAACTGAAATGCAATGTGATAAAAAAGAAATTATACGTGTTAATGAACGTTGTGATAAACAAGAAATTCAAATTAATCAATTAATTGATAAAATTAATGCAAAAGGAGGTAAAAATTAAAATTTCATTTATCTTTTTTTAAACTAGATAGAATACGTCTACCGTTCATCTACCTTGTGATATAAATGGCGTACTGCCTAATGGCAGATTAATAGCCCGATATCTTCTCTAAAACAATGAATAGCTACAGTTCTAGATAGAACGTCAGTCTGACACAGAGTTTATATGCTCGCCATACACATTAACTAACCACAAGAGCAAGTCTATGTCACAACGTAGTTAGCATGCTATCCAATGAGTGATACCAACATTTGAAAGGTTTATAACAAACAATATTTCAGTTCAGAATAGTGAAATATTCACCTATGACGAGTATTCATTAATAGAGATTTCACTGTAATTTATCTATTTCTAGGTGTATTTGCTTATCAAAATCCTCAACTTGAACAAAATATATCAAAATATCAATTACATACAACAATTGATTTATCTAAACAACAATTACTTGATCTTGATATGGAAACTATTATTAAACGTGCTCTAATTGAAAAAGAATGTACAAAACTTGATTTAGGTTCTAATTCAATAACATCCAAAGGTGCATCAGTATTAGCTGATGCTTTAAAATATAATACAACATTAGAAGAATTAGATTTTCATAATAATCGTATATCAGATCTTGGTGTATATTCATTAGCTAAAGTTTTATCAGCAAGTGATTCAATATTAAAAGCTCTTGGTCTTGGATCAAATGGTATAACAGATAATGGTGCTGAATATTTAGCTGAAATGTTAAAAATAAATCGAACAATAACATGGTTAGCATTAGCTGGAAATCAAATAGGTGATTATGGTGTTAAATTATTAGCAAATACACTTGCATATCAAAATACAAGCTTACTTGTATTATCACTTCATGTTAATAAATCAATTAGTGATGTAAGTGTTGATATAATTATTAATATGTTACAACATAATAAATCATTAAAAAAACTTTGGATACAAGATTGTAATATGTCTGAAGATGGAAAATTAAAACTTCGTGATGCAGCAAAGATAAAACAAGGTTTTTCATTGTATATGTAATATATTAGTATTTTTTTTTGTTTTTTTATATTTGTTTTAGTAAAATTTTGAACATATATTTTAATAAAAAGATTATTTATTAAGAAAATAAGAATGATAGAAAGGAGAAGTCTATATCTTTTATTAATAGTAAGTTTACAGTATTTCAAAATAAAATATTTTCAATGTGGAAAAAAAAACATGATGTGAAAATTTTTGTCTAATTTATTTTATAACGATAAACAGTATCAAATTTATTTTTTGAAACACGATTGAAAATGACTGTTGAAGTATAAGAGTGGAAACTTCATATCCTACTCCATCAGCACAGACGTGACAGGCATCTTAACAACCATCCATCTCAGACTGTGAGTAATGTCATTTCTTTCTCATGAAATATGATAGGCATACTCATGACATC
Organism: Rotaria sordida; assembly: GCA_905250125.1. NCBI lineage: Eukaryota > Metazoa > Rotifera > Eurotatoria > Philodinida > Philodinidae > Rotaria > Rotaria sordida. The sequence continues at coordinate 23,065 of CAJNOL010002044.1, read as the reverse complement.
AAAGCCAAGTCTATCACCATCGGTAAATATTAACAGTAGGTAGTAATTCACAAACTGAAACATGTATTGGCTGATTCCCTTCTTTATAATGTTAGCAGTTCCATCGTGTTTCATATTTTAACCATCCGGAATTCGCTCTAATAGCTTTTCATTCAGTTAGTTATTATTATTGACTGGCATTACTTAAAATTTTAATATCTATCGATCAGGTTTAATTATGTACTTTATAGAATGTTAGATTCAAACACAAGAAAACATGCGATTTTTGCAGTGAGAAGATTTCTATGTACTATCTCTCAGTTGTTGAGTTAATTCAAAGTCAGCTGTTTGTTATAGTAATCTCACATTAATGTCGAAAAATAAGTCATTAAAATATTACATTTTCAATTCATAATTTCATTTGTAATTTAAAGTTTTATTATTCAAATGAGAAACAAAAATTCATTAATAAGAAATAATAAATGAATATAAAGAAAATTAGTAATATATATTAAACTTAACAATAAAAAACATCTTTGTATGATTCATGTTCATGCCAACTAAAGAAAGTGATTAATTGAGTAAATAGTAACAATCAATATTTAACATAGGCGTGATTGTATTCTAAGATTACTTAAAATTAAAATGACGTGCAATAGTTATTTATCGCAAAGCATTATTCATTGATTCAAAAGTAAATGTCAGGATCAGCATGAATTACATCTAAGTGAATTTGTTTCATTTTTCAAGGTTTAACCGAAGATTCTAATGCATTGTGTATTCCACATGATAGACTATCTATCGCTTTTATATATTCTGAATTAGAAATCTCATTCAGTTCATTATTAGCTTATATTTCTTTTAAACTTGATCGACTTTTTTTGTGTTATTGAGTATATATGCTTCTTTTCTAAATCTCCATATTGTTCATTCATTACCTGTTGGCTTTCAATCAAAGAGGATAATAAAACTAGAGTGTGCGTGATACTTTTCGCTTCATGCACATCCGTACCACACACCTACCCTCAAAGCAGTATACGGATCGAAATAGAAAACGACTTAAGTGTTATGATAAATGCAGAAGTCCCGTAGCATTATCTTTTCGTGTTTGGTTCCAGTCTTACTAATCTTCTCTCTCAGATGAAAAAGTTAAAGATATTGTATACAGGTCATAGAAGATACACATGTAGAGTATCATTGTATTGTCAAGCAGACAATATTCGAAAAGAAACAAAGCTATATACATGTAACGTTGAATCCGTCTAAGTCTTATATATCACATTTTAGATAGCTGACGTTGTTCCACGAAGAAAATAGTCGAATGTGATGCCAGAATGGCAATTCGTAGTTAGAAAAAAAAAGAAAGTAATAACTGAACAAGAGCGTGACCTTGAATATGTATTAAACCTAATTTTAAAAAGCATCTTGGTCGTTTACAAATAGCTTTCTACTAAAACATTTTTTATAAGTTTTTTTCTAAAAAAATTCATGTTAAACTGTTGATGGCTCACTTATTCGACTAAAAAAGTTATGAAAGTTCTACAAAATGTACATTAGCGTTTGAGGTTTAGTACTGTGCTTGCATAACATTAAATGATTCTGCCGAACTACTATTTTGTTAAAGAGTAGATCACCGGATAAAGTTAGAATAAGCAATCCACAACTACTGCACCGTATATCAAAGTTCTCGTGATATTTGCTCCACAGACAGATGCTTCAGTGACATCTACACTGTAAACAATTTCTCTTCAATGTGGAACTTTGTTTAATGTCAGATCAACGAAAAGATCCAATACGAAACATACTGAACTCAAATTTAGATGTTATTCTCAATCTAACATTCCATTTCGTATTTATCCTCATTATAAGCTTCCACCATGTTACGAGAACAAGTATCGCTGAGAAACAAGCATCTAGAGAGCATCTGTCCCTTTTGCAACATTTGCATTACCCACAAGAAAAATGAGAAACGAACAATTATGCTCTTCAGCCGTGTGTGCTCAGCGCAAACTTAACATGATGATACAATCATACCATTGATCTTATCTCAATAACAGGTTAGAATTGCCGATTTTATAGTTGACAAACAGTCTATGTACATTGAAAATTTTCGCCGACAATCTACCACAACAATCATTTGTCGGATAAAAACAAATGTTGAGAATAAGCTTTTCTATGCCAGAGTTAGCTGATTTTTACCTTGAAGAACTGTTTCTTTTTCATTTATTTTATACCATTTTTATAGAATAAAACATTTTATATAGCATATATGAAAATCAGCTTAGAGCATTCTAACGTAGATGTACGACAGCTCATATACTGCCGAAATTGATTTTTGTTCGATAAAAAAATCACTAACTCAGAACAATGTTGGAGAAAATAAAATTGAATCAATACATGAAATATGATATCTAACAGCTGAATTTCTTCTGCTTGCAAAAATCGATCTTTCAGTATATTGTATTAACAATTTTGTTGATTCGCTGTTAAACTAGCTCGTTTGACTTTTCAAAAACAATTTCGATTGATTTTTTCATAGAATTTGATAAGTACTTAACTAGATTCTTACCAGCCCCACCAAATGTGCTACAAATTTGGATTTAGTAGTGTTAGACATCGTTAATTTCGACGAATATGTAAAATTGAAAAAAAGTAAAATTTGAACAGTGTCCCGGTTTCTGACTGGGCTTATGGAAGCTATTCTAATAACACACCAAGTTTTATATGAAAGCAGTGAAAATTTCGAAAATGATTTGTGTAATACGAAAAGTAGATTGTCGAAAAAGTTGAGCAGAGTAGAAAACGATGGATGCCAATGTCAATTAAAGTATTCGAATAAAAGCATAATATCATTAATTTGATTACAGTAATAAAAATTTTAACTTTTATTTCATTTCAACTGTCTAAAAAGAATTCAAAAACATTAATTCTGTCGGTAATCGAAAAATAAAACGTCAACAAAAAAAATCACTCAAACAACAAATTGAAACAAATCAATTCTGAGAATACTCATTTTGACTTAATTAAATTGGATGTACAAAAATCATTTGGAAAATACAAACTGAATTCGATTTACATCGAACATTCTGCAATAATCTATAAATCGAGTTGAGTTAACTTTTTATTCATATACACTGAATCGAACTGATAATCTTTCTGTACTGAACTACCATCCCTACGTAACCATAATACAACAAATTCATAATTATTAATGCCGTCTGTCTAATAGCGCCAAATCGTTGTGAAAGTACTGATTCATGTTCTTACTAAAATAACAAAAATAAGATATTCTTTCATATTTTTGAGATTAAAATGATTCACTTACCATAGTGATTCACTATATTACTCAGTTCTTGCGCAACATTGTTTTCTCGTTCTTTTCTTTACTTTCGTAATCATGAAGAAATGCAAGAGCATTTTTTGACCCTATAAAAACTTCACTTTTTCCTATTGATTTTTTTATCATAGATCAACATGAAGGATAAAGTAAATACAACAAGTGAACAAAACGGTTATTCATCATGTGCAGGTGCTTGTTCCAACACATCGACTGAAACTCTTGTTTCTGTTGGTCCGAAAAATCATTTTGGTGAAATACCAGCAATTCGACTTTTTCTTAATAAATATCATACGTATCCATGTACCTTGGATTGTGATACAGATGATGATGATATTCATTTTCATGCTACAACTATTCTTAATTATATTCGTGATGAATTAAAACATGATATTAATGAAGATTGTATTAAACGAAAATATCATCGACGTACAAAACAAAAATATGTTGAATCACGTGTATCAGATTTAGGTAATGGTATTATGATTAATTTTATTGGGTCATCTTTAGATTCTGATATACATAATAAAAATAATTTAAAAGCTGATTATCATGATAATTATTTTTTAATTGTATCAGAAATTAAAATTTATTATTTACCTGAACATGATTCATTTGTACAAGATTTATCAGATCATTTTTCTCAAATGATTGTTTATTCATCAAAATCATGTACTTTACAAATGGTTTGTCGAAATCAATGTGGTTATTATCTTGATGGAATCCGAATTAAAAAACCTTGTATTACGGATCTTGCTCTTCATTATGGTAATAATTTCCTAGCAACACATGAAAAAATTCTTACAAATTTAAATAAAAAAGAATCAAAAGGCATTGTTCTTTTACATGGTATTCCAGGTTCAGGTAATTATAAACTAAATTTTCCTATTAAAATATTTATTTTTTATATTATTAAATAGGAAAAACACATTATATACGATATTTAATTCAAGAAGTTCAAGATAAAACATTGATTTATGTTTCACCTGAAATGGCAAAAGAAATATCATCACCCGAATTTCTTCCTTTTCTTATGCGATATGAAGATGCAATTCTTATTATTGAAGATGCAGAAAATATTATTCAAGATCGAAATGAATCATTAATACCATCACAAGCTGTTGCTAATCTTCTGAATTTGTAAGTTAACACATTATTATTTTCTAACTTTATTCTTCGATGTTATTGTTTTTTAGATCTGATGGTTTATTAGGCGATGCAATGCATCAACAAATTATAGCTACATTTAATTGTGATTTAACAAAAATTGATCCAGCTCTATTACGTAAAGGACGATTGATTGCTAATTATGAATTTAACAAATTAGATTTAGAAAGTTCTAAGATTTTATCGGATAAATTAGGTTTTGGTACTGAAGGTGTTACTGAACCAATGTCTCTTGCTGAAATCTTTAATCAAGGTGACAAAGATAATAAATCAATAGTTTAGACAATTTGTATATACAGAAATGTAATGGCGGTGCATTAGGGACTAAGGAGAGGTGAACTCCCTTTGGTTAAAAATCTTCGCACCGCTGCTATAGAAATATCAAATGAATACATTTACTCATGATCTCCTGTGATGACACACTGTGTCGTAATCCGTATTATCCATCTTGTGTTTTTTGTGTTTTTTGTGTTTCTTCTGTTACAGGTTTCTCTTGTTCTCATGATCGATGATTTTTATGTTGATTACTCTCATATTAAATATATATACATACGGGGCTAGAAGAAAGACAATAGTTTGAGATTAGAGAGAGTGTTATATGATTGTATGTGTGTAAATTGTATAATTGAATTGAGTGTGAACATTTCAATCATAGAGCATCCGTCTCTATTTTAAATTCATATGCTTCTCTCTAATATTATATATCATGGAAAGAGAATTTATTTTACTTATTAATATTACTTAGCTGACATCGAGCTAGAGGAACGCTCTGCCTATCTCACTTTTCTTTCCCATACAAAACCGATTTCAGATTAGATATATACAAATGGTCTGAAATTTTCAAAATACTTAGGAGTCATAATGGAGAGGTTACACTAAAATTTTCAACCTGATACCATAAAGTTTGAGAGAGATATTTACTAAATAGTGATAAAAAATAGCTCATTTGGCTCAATTTTTTAAGATTCATAATATACTACTGGTTGCCATTATTTTCTTAGCACAAGGTATTCAGTTGTATATAATAAAGAATACATAAAAAGTTGTTAATATCTTATTAACAATGTCATGTCCTATGCCAAATTCAGTTGGATGCTCATAATTTTTCGATGAATTATATTGACAAGAAAAAATGAACCAGTATCCGAGCACATGTAGATATGGAGACTTACATGGCTCATTCTTAGGAAATATTAATGATACAATATAGTCAACAGTCACATAAGATATTATGCACTGCACTATTTTTAACGAACAAAAGTGACATCAGATAATGACTGAATAGGTTTCAGGAGAGTAGGTATCGAACCACTCGTTGTATTTAGATTAAGTGCTTGTGATTTGGCTACAAAATTATAGTCAACTGTGAGATCCTCGTCAAAGTTACAATAATAAATTGGTAATTGACAATTACACAACTCAAATGAAAATTTACCAAAACAAAAAAAGTATGAGATCAAATAAACACTTTTAGAAAAATGAATTTCAATAGTTTGATGTTCGGGATGAACAATAGACGTTTGCTTTTGGGAATTATCCAAAGGTTCGGTCGAGTTCATGTTCAGATATTTCTGAACAATATCAAGGTTTTTTGAATGTCTGTAGCTTGTCAATTTTTGAACCATTTATTTCATTATGTGTAGGTGTACCGAAGCTAACCCTGAAGTACTCTTTTTGACTTCTATTTCCTTTTTTATTAATTACCTGAAAATAGCTGCAGCCTAAATCGAGCCCTAATACTTTTTTTCGCTTGTTTTTCTAGTTATTACATACCAACGAATATACAAATATTTCGCATTATTTTATTGAAACTGTTTCGTTTTAAGATGATCAATTCTTCTTTTAATTCGTTAATTCTTTATTAAATGTCTACTAATTATACAAAAACTAAATATCAATAATAATATTCGATGGTCACTGAATACCATTTACAAATATTTCATTGTTTGTGTTCGATTTAACTAACAACAGTGTTTTTGCAGTATCAGTATTTGTTCGTAGTATTATTCATCGGTGTCATTATTATTTCATTGTCACTAGAATCAAGAATAGTAACTTTTTGTTTAGATTTGACAATTTTCAAATAATATACAAGAACACCAATGATAAAAAGAGCGAATGGCAAACCAATACCAAATGCAAGGCCAAGAATCAAGGGCAAATCAGATTTTTCTGCTGAATGAAAATAGAACTCGTACTAAATCGAATAATCATACATATAGATATAGAATACTTACTGAGCGTAATTGAACGTATTGTTGTTGTTGACGTTGACGTTGTCTAAAATATACAAAAATCAAATTTTATAATTTCAAATGAAAAACTATTTTTGTTCGATTAAATTTTCAAATCAGTTATTTTATTTGTATATCGAATCAATTAATTTATTTGAATTAATTACATCTAATACTATTGCGCTTATCAAATAGTATAATTTATTATATTATGAAAAGTATATCGAGTACTTACTTACATCGTTGTAATTTCAGTGATTGATACTAATGTTGTTGATATAGTGCTATTAGTTGTGATAATATCTGACATCGTATTCTTTTCTGTACTAGTTCTAATGAAAAAATAGAAGAAAATAGATTGAATATATGTTAATTATATAATAAAAGAACGTACTCGATTGTCGCTATGAATGTCTCATTAATGAAAATCGAATGACTGATATAACAATTTGAAATTGTATTTTATAGAAGAAAGTGATACACATTTTACCTAGTTGATGACGTTACAGTCGTATTTAAAAGCAGTGCAGGAGATATTAAACTCGTCGTTGTTTCATCATTGATGTACGTATGATTAACTGTTGTTGTTGTTGTTGTAAAATCCGTAACCGTAGACAACAATTGCGTAGTAGCCTAAAATTGGTAATTGATTACTATAAATGTCGAAATTCATGAATGTTAGTGAATCATACTGTGGTGTTTGCAGAAGATAATATCAATATGGTTGTATCAGTGTTCTTCGATCTGATTATAAAAAGTAGAATGGTAATACTAATTAAGCACGATAGTCAATACACGTAATCAAATGTTTATTCTATTGTAGAGATGTACAGGGTAAGGTTTTCTCGTATGCTAACTAAGAAAAGGCTTCTTAATCTTACGTTATCCTACAAAGTTTTCATCTCGCTCTTCTCTAATATTACCCTAGTTGGAAGATTCTACAAATGTTATATAGCAAAATAGTATCACGATGGAGATGCGTGGAATGAGCGTCTTTCGTACCATATATCCTCATTGACGAGGGAACCATCTCAGGTGATACATTGCATTTGAGATCAGGTCGTTCTTGTCGGCTGAAATTTTTAACAGATTCTAACAACTTCAAGAGTTGTTTATGGACAAAGTTTTAGATCAAAATTCGCTTCTCTAAAGTTTTTAGAAAAACCGTGCTAAAGCAAAAAAATCTATTGTAACGGTCGTAATTCGAAAATGGCAGCAGCACATGGAAAAGAATTCTTCTAGTTTCAACAGGTCCTACGTAATGATTGAGATCTCATGTCAAACGTGAGGCATCACTTTGAGCAGTTCCCTCGTGCGAAAAATTTTCTATCGATTATTATCAATGATCTATAATTGGTACATCCATCTATTTCAATTCCGAATGAAAGTTTTTGTTAGTTTAGTTTTTCTTTACTTCGAAGTTGTGACATCATATTCGTCAGTTGATAAAGTTGAATCAATTTCTGTTATGCTTATTGACTGATTGGTAATAGTCTAGAAATTAGAATTAGAAAAGATGTGTTGCAATGAAATTCTATTCATACTATATTTGGAATAATTGTTGTATGAGATTCTATGAAGACAAAAAATAAAATAAAATTCAGTAAAACAAAAAAAAAAGAAAGTAATTAAATAATCCATACGACATGAAC